>JAULBZ010001126.1:0-24055 GCA_032360805.1 Neoturris breviconis | reverse complement strand
GATTTTTTAGAATATTTTCAGCCAACTTGGCTGAAAATATTCTGAAAAATCTCTCCTATACAGCGATGACCGGCTGTTATTTCGAGCCCTGGTACGAATATGAAATAGTTTAATATTGATTCATAAGCATAATATAGTTGTCATTGAAGAATTATTTGGTAATAATTATGTTTGTGTTTGTTGAGTCCACACTCTCATTAACGGATGGTCAAACATGATCAGAGATATATTAAAAATATTATTGAAATGTTCATTCGAATGATCAGCCTAGGTAAGGTGAGGTGAAACTACACCAAAGATAAGATTAAATTTTACCAGAAATATCTGATCTGATTGTTGTTGTTAAGATTATTATCTGATTACTTCTTACTCTCACGTGCCTGCAACCTGTTAACCTCATCTAGCTATATTAAGAATTTGTTTTTGTAAAATTTCATTAGATATTTGCATGAAACGTTTCATCAGTATACTCTGGTTTTGTGACTTGTTTAGAAGTGTTTAGTATTTTTTACCTGTTTAATCATTGCATTTGAATATACACGTTTTTTTATAATAAGAAACCTTCATCTAGGATCCTGACAAATTAAGAAAGATTTAGTACTACAAATATTTTCCTAGTTCCAGAAATATTTCTTATCCTGGAACCTGGAACTAGGAAAATATTTGTAGTACTAAATGTTTCTTAATTTTTCAGGATCCTAGCGAAAGGTTTCTTATAGACAAAAGAAAACGTGTATAAAAACTTCTGACATTTGTTTAATTCTTATTGATCTGTCAAAAACTGCTGTCTCTTAATATCCAAAGAATGAAATAGTAACTGGTTGGTTTCTTTGTTTTAATTAAGCCATTCAAAATGCTTGATTATTAAATAACTCTTGCATCTGCGACTTCTTGATTTTCTTGCTTTCTCTTTTCTAAATTCGAGACAGAGTACAATGCTGAAAAACTTACACATGTTTATGACCTTTACATGGACCACTAAATGAGTTTCACTCTAAACAATCTTGCCTTTGATTGGTTTCTTTGTACCAAAGAAACTTATCAAAACCTATCAATTGCCGGCAAAAATGTTTGAATATTTGAAAGACTGGTACTGGGTATCTGATTGATCGATGACTCTAGCAATGGTTTTATCTGATTGGTCAATTGTGGTTGGTTGGTAAGTGTTATGTTATTTTTATTCATTGATCTTTAACTATTGGTGTTATTTCTTTCCCATTAAATTAATAGCTTTGGTATACATTGGCATGAATCGCCATGACTGATTCTAACTTAGAAACGATGACTTGATTCTTGGCCCAACAAACAAACCTTGGATGGGCTATTACTATCGTTTTGTGGCGGCGGCAGCCCACATTTCTTATTAGACCATTCATGTTCCCGAAGTGTTACCATTTTGAAGTTTGTGCTAATATCCGAGGCTATATTGTGTAAGGACTTGCCAGAAAATATTGATTTTGTCACTCAAGTCCGGCAAAATAAAATTCCATTTTTGGTCCAATGGACCGAAAAGACGTGGTGCCATTTTGAAATTTGATAACCACATTCTCGACAGTATTTTGAGACAGTTGGCTAAATTTTGTTTCAATTTTGTCGACTTAGAACTGATGATCAGCGAAAAAGATATTATTTCAAAAGTGGAGACTTAGAAGTTTTATGGAAATTTTGCTTCTATGAGGATTTGATCACATTCATAAAAGTAATAAAAATCGCTTCTCGACCATGTTTATTTACGTTTATATTGGCCTCTGTGTAGAAGGAAGTATTATGTCATAAACATGTCCGTGACTGTATTAAGAAGGTTGATCATATTTTACAAGTTTTCAGAAAGAATACAAAATTTCCAAGTTAATTATTTAATCAATTTCTCTTCTTTTATTTAATGCTGATGTTTGTATTTCAAAATACTGCTGGTGAAATAAAATAATATTTACTAATATCTCATGAATTATTCACAAGTAAGTTAGTTGAACAAAGAGATTGTTTGATTTATAGAAATTATTATCAGGCCTTATCATTAGTAATACTCTTATCATGAAATTCTTATTACAGACTTAAGAATTACCATGAAATAAGGAGATGTTGTATAACGTACAGGCCTCTGAATTCACGACGGCTAACAGGATGCAAATTAGTCAAAGTTGCTCCTCCACAGGAGAATGCCGACTTGAATTCAGAGGCCGGAAGGTAGTTCTTCATAATGTTTTACCTTAGAAATCTTTTAAAAAATCATTTGACCGGTAAGCAATGGTTTTGACAGCAAAATGTTATTTAAGATACCTGTGAATGTCAAGGAAAGTTTTTTACAGATGCGACAGTAGTTTCACATTTTAAAACCAGTGGATATTAATCAATTTTTTTTTACTGTTAAGACGGTAGTTTCAATTTATGGTATCAGTGGACGTTAACAAAGTCTCTTACAGACAAGACTGTAGTTTCAATTTATGGTATCAGTGGACGTTAATAGTCTCCTACAGACAAGATGGTAGTTTCAATTTATAGTATCAGTGGGCGTTAACAAAGTCTCTTTCAGATAAGACTGTAGTTTCAATTTATGGTATCAGTGGACGTTAATAGTCTCTTACAGACAAGATTTTATGGTATCAGTGGACGTAAATAAAGTATTTTACAGACAAGACGGTAGTTTCAATTTATCGTGTCAGTGGACATTTACCAAGGTTTCTACAGTCAAGACTGTAGTTTCCAATTATGGTATTTACTAATTCTTATATGGTTGTTAACTTCACTTCACCAATAGATGCTTCAACAAGCAGTTGTATAGTCGATCCAGACTATTTCCACATACCGATATTGATTGAACAAGCTCTAAGTATTTTATTCAATACTCTTGTGATCTGTTTTGTGTTAACTTCGAGTAAATTGAGAAATAGTCTATCCAATCAAATCTTTTTAAATCTACCATTTACGCACGTCATAATGGGCATGGCATTGTGGATATCGTTTCATCATAGATCATATGAGCTACATATGTCAAAGAATGCATTACTTCTACAGACATTCCTTAGCTTAATGGCAACAAGCATGGACAGATTTATGGCAATCAAATACTCATATAAATACTCATCTTTCACGTCTAAACATGCCCTACTCATCACACTTCTAATTTGCTGTATATCTGGTACATTTTTTTGTATAACATTAAATGTATCACCAACAGCCTTAGCTGTCATTGCTACCATCTTGGTTTCATGCAGCATTGCAATTCTAGCATTTACTAATATTTCCATCTATATTGTGGCTAAGCAACATGTAAGATCGATTTCGAAAACCATCGTAGGAATAAATAAGAGTCAACTAAACAGTAAAAAATCAGCTTGCACTTGTTTCACTTTGGTGTTAACATTTGTTTTATTTTGGCTTCCAAACTTAATATATCATATATTGCTGTTATTGGGCCTAAAACTAACTGATAATCCTATGGGGGATTGTGATATATATTTACATTTTACAGGAATTATGTCACACGTAGATGCAATTGTAGATCCATTGATATATATTTCCTTTAAACAAGATGCTAAACGAGAACTACGAAGAAAATTCTGTTTGAGGTACATGACAAATGACGGTAAATTATCCTTTCTCTTGAGACAACGATAGACAGCATGTTTTCAGTTGCAGTAAAAGGATCGATAACTAACAATTTAAAGGTCTTTATTAATTTTAATCCATCAACAACAAAATTAATATTGGTTCAACACTAACTCATAGAATTTAGAAAATGCAGAAAATGAGACTAGATTTTGGAAATCAAACAATTATTAGAAAATTAGTTTGCACTTTACACTCATCAGAACACTCGCACTCATCCGCAGGTGATGCCTGGCATGCTTTTTAGGTTTTGATTGTGTTTGGTGATGTCCAACCGTTATGATATCATGATAATTACATACAACAAAATATTTATTATATATAGTTTTGATCATAAATACGGCAATTTGCTGATGTCAGCATTTTGTTCTATGAAATTATCAGAATTTTACGAAAAATATGTGTCCTCTCCAAAAGTAGACAAGATCGACTCTATCACGTACCACCAACTTCAAGGGGAATTAAGTTTGGCTTAGCATACAGCAGCCCACAAAATAAATAATAAGCCTTGTATATATTTGCAAAAGAAACGCAAGAACATGTAGTAGCTATTATTTAATGGCTAGCATTAGCTCTATAGGTGCTGTATATATTGGTTATTTTGATTTCGCCAATATCACTATAAAAGATTGGCCGAAAATGTTCAGACTGTGTTCCATTGGTTCATCGTCTTTGGATATCGAATCTTGCCTATAGTAAAGTCCGAACATTTTTGGTCAGTCTTTTATGGTGTACAATAGTATGGCCTCCCCATTACTTTATGTTCCAGAAAGGACGGCATACTCCGATTTTGGATAAAGTCTCTCATTTAAAAGTTTATAAAAACGGCCGCAAAGAACGGGTAAACCAATAACTCACACTACTCGTGTGCTTTAATAAAAAAGGGAAATGCTTTAATATTCTGTTGATCGAATCTGAGAGATAAAGCAAAGCTCTTTGACACAGGTACAAGGATTAGTATCCTATCTGTAAAACTTGGGTAGAAAATTAAGGTCAAAATCCCGAAAAATTTGAAAACATCAGAAAAAATCTGGGGATAAATCACTTCAAAACATTTTGTAGAAAGAATCTATTTGTGTTTCAATCGGTGTTCAAAAGTTTGAGTTTATTTTTCTTTTTAAATAGAAGATATTAAAGCTTTGGTATTTCAGATTTTTAGGTTGGAAATATTAGGAATTTTGTAACATAGTTTTTGATTATGGCTAATATAGGAACATCTACACTATCACTGATCAAAATAAGAGTAAATTGATCCATGGAAAGGTGATTTTTATCCTTATTTTGAACACTAGCTATATATACATCTAAATAATATTATTATCTTGATTTGATATTAGATCATGAATAAAATATATTATTTGTGTTTTAAAATTTTGAGTCTTGTTTATCCACGTATACCCCGGACACTACTAATAAATCATGTCTCCCTTTGTTCAGGTGGAGGCTTATTTTGAAAATACCCCTTAAAGTAAGACTTATTCGGAATTGGGGGTATTTGGAACTGTCATTTATGTTGTTATAAAACTGTGAGAGTATTGGGAAAGAGTCCAACATTTGTATGGCCATCATTTTGATCAATTCTGAAGAAAGTAATAATCTTTTCTATTATGTAACATATTGATCAAAATTCTTTAGCATGCTTCAGACTTTATAGCTGGATGCTATGCTCAAAAATCACTTCTCCAAATGATGATTTGCTCTTATTTCAACACTGCAACACAAATAGTAACAAATCTTACTAATTTTTAACATTTGACTTTTTCTAAGGTCTTCTATACCCTTTCATTGAGTTATTCTGGAACAACAAATCTTGGCTTCAAGAGGGGAAAATGTGGCAGAGCCATTAGATTTTTCTCATACCTTTTTACCATTGCATTAATTTGGCTCTACTTTTTTATTTTAAAAGCAATTCACAGAATATGCAACTTTAAATTATTCCCTTTCACATTCAAATCTTGTGTGAGTATAGGTTTCTATTATGTTCTAAATACTGTTCACTTTGCTATGGTAGACACAGCCTGCTTTTCTTATTAGACCATGTTCCTGAAGTGCTATCATCTTGGCATTTAGTACCAGCATGCAAGGCGATATTTCGTAAGAATCTGGAAAATGTTTGTCCACTTGGGTCCGAGTTTCAGTCAAAAAGGGTCCAAATTGCTTTTTATGTCCAATGGGCCAAAAAAGTGTGCTACCATCCTGAAATTTGGTATTAGTATTCTAGGCAATATTATTTTAGATTTTGTTGACTCCGGACCAAGTACCGACAAAAAAGGGATTGTTTAAGTGGAGACTAGAAAATTTTCGAAAATTTGATTTCTATGAGGATTTGACCATGAAAATAAGAAGTGGTGAACTTAGAATTTTTAAAGAAAATTATATGCGACTTTGACCATGAATCTTTTATTGGGCATGCTTCCA
Organism: Neoturris breviconis; assembly: GCA_032360805.1. Classification (NCBI taxonomy): domain Eukaryota; kingdom Metazoa; phylum Cnidaria; class Hydrozoa; order Anthoathecata; family Pandeidae; genus Neoturris; species Neoturris breviconis. The sequence goes on along the minus strand of JAULBZ010001126.1, from coordinate 18,028 downwards.
TCTCAATATTTGTATGTATATAATAAAGCATTGGTAAAAAGAGATTTTTTTTCGATGAATTTTTAGAATTTTAAAGATAAACGTTTGTTATATAAGGAGCTCACTACTACTTAGTCAAGTTACATAAAACCTCGAAAGAAAGATTTCTGAAATTTTTGGTCACATGACTAACCCGGTTTCCCCGATTTCCTTTTCCTTTTTGAACTTTTAGACATTTTTTAAAATTTAACTTTTCTATTAGACTTTGACCATGAATATTTTTTTTGGCAGCCATTTTTTTGTATTTTGGGGAAGCTCTCTCCTCAATTTTTTGAGATGATAAGTGATATTTTAATTTTAAGAATTAAAGTCTCCATTTTGATTTTGGGAAGCTTCCTTCTTCAATTTTAAAATAAATATTGATGTGTATTCACTTTAGGGCCATTTAATTACCATCAGGAGTATAAATCTTTATAACATTATTAATGAATTATGATTCAAATTAGAAATATAATGACGATACACAATTCAACGGAGGTAGAATTTTTTAATAAAATAATAAATTATATTTTATTCTCAATTCAAATTAAGAATATGACAATACGCAATTCAACAGAGGAAGGTTTGTTCATAAAAGAATAAATTGTTTTAATGAATATGTAATCTTCTATTTCATTATTCTTTATTTCTTTTTAATTTTAATAACAGATGATGACAACCACCTTTACTCATTTTAGTAACATAATTTAAGTGTTACTTAATAGATTAAGTGTAAGGTTTATAAGTACATTTAAACTAAATGCATTAAGTTAAAATGATATGATGTGCATTAGCCACTTAATAAAATAATTTAAATGTGTTACTTAATAGATTAGGTGTAAAGTTTATATTTAAAACAAAATGCATTAAGTTAAAATGATATGGTGTTTAATGATGTATGATGTATGATTAAAATGTGTATATGCAATTCATATCCACTGTGGAGAAGTTATTTTGAGCATTTCTTCTGGCTATGATATGAAATTTCACTACCCTCCTCCACAGTGATTTGATATAATTTTACAACGATAAAGGTGTTCCAATTGTTTATTTGATCTGAAACTTTATCAACTTAATAAGGACATAAAATCCTAAATGTAAAATTTGGGTGTTTATCCTTGATATGAAATTTTACTACTCTCCTCCACAGGGACTTGACATAATTTTACCTTGATAAAGTTGTTCCAGTTGTTTATTTGACCTGAAACTTTATCAACTTAATAAGGACATAAAATCCTAAATGTAGAATTTGGGTGTTTATCCTTGATATGAAATTTTACTACTCTCCTCCACAGGGATTTTCATAATTTTACCTTAATAAAGTTGTTCCAATTGTTTGTTTGACCTAAAACTTTATCAACTTAATAAGAACATGAAATCCTTAATGTAAAATTTGGGTGTTTATCCTTGATATAAAATATTTCTATTCTCCTCCACAGGGACTTTACATAATTTTACCTTGATAACAGTGTTCCGATTGCCTATTTGACCTGAAACTTTATCAACTTAATAAGGACATGAAATCTTAATGCCTGAGTTTTGGCCAAAAAAGGGTCCAAAAGGTGTGGTACCGTCTGGTTATGGCATTCTAAGCAATATTACGAGACCGCTGGCCAATTTCTTTCCGATTTCATCAATTTTGGACTGGGTATCGGCAAAAAATTGATTTTTGAAAGTGGAGACCAAAATGATCAAGTTATGATTTTTGTTAACTTAGAAGATAATTGACTTTTTCATTGTTTATAAGGATTTGGCTAGAATCACTTTTGGACTTAAAAAATATTTGAAAACATCTTTTCTATGAGACTTTGACGCACAAATATTATTTGGCAGCCACTTTGTATTTTGAGATGATAAGTGATATTTTTTTTAAAAATAATTTTGATAACATTTTAAGAGTTGAGGTCTCCATTTTGATTTTGGAAAGCTTCCATCATCAATAAATTTTGAAATAAATATTAATATTATTCACTGCAGGGTCGTAAAAGATTTAATTACTAACATGAGTATAAGTTGATTTTTTTAATCAAAGAATGGATTGTTTTAAAGAAAATTAATGTTCTATTAATTTTAATAACAGATGATGACAACTACCTTTTAGATATTTTAAGTGTTAACTTTTATAAAAAAATAACTACATGGTTTCTACTACCAATGTACATACACATACACGTACATACATGTTAATGTTAGATACTCGTCCTCGAGTATGACGTCTTGGATTTTCTTCTTCTTCTTTCCGGGCTTTCTTTTCGTAGGTGACTCTTTATACCAGCTTTTGATTTTGCAATTATTCCACACTTGGTACATTTTAACCCATCTTGTTGAATGTGATTCTTCTCTCCTGAATTCGTAACATGACTTCTCATGTGGCTTTTAAAACTAGCAAGAGATATACACAAATTCTTCCACATATATTGCATTTCGTACCCTTTTGGTGTAGCACATGTTCTTTCTTTCGAATAGATCGTTTGTATGAAGCATATTTAATTATTTCTTTCTCAAACAGTTTTACTCCTTCATAGGCCACTTTCCGCCATTTTGGTCTTTGGCCGGCCAGTTCCTCCCAGTTGTAAAAATATTTTAAAATATACCTACCTACCTATCTACCTACCTGTACAATGTCATTTCGATCACTGCTTTATATGTGATGATACAAATGAGCGAAAGGTTACCTAATAGTGTACCAGATAACTCCATACACGGACTGTGCATTACCATATATGGACTACTGTGCATTGCCATATATGGACTGTGTATCACCATATATGGCTATTAACATTCCATGTACGGAGATATACGTGGCGCGAAGTCAGTCACGCTATACAATTTCTCAAGTAGATATGGATGGATGTCGTGACTGTGACTTTTTGTTTTATTGATTTTTTTCAGCTGGAGTGAAAATCTTTTATAATATGCTTGTTATCAATAGTTATTAATCTTCTCTTTCCATTGAGCTACGTAATCTTTGTTCATTTTTATTTCCATATTGTGCTAAGTGGATCAGACAATACGAAATACTTTTTATTAGAAATCAGAGATTTCGGAATGAACAAATTTATTGTGTATAATATATTTTTCCATTCATTTTTTATTTATGATAATCTGTTATTTTGTGACATATATATACGAAAAATGTATAAAATTTATTTCTATTGCTTTTGAAATTTTATTCTGCAAACACGACCTCGATGAGCTGCATCGCGGTTTATACATTTAAATATCGCGGTTTAAATACAGTGGTCGAAATAAGAGTAAATAATCACTATGAAGGAGGCGTATTTGGGCATAGCTTTGTAGTCCGAAGCTCTGATCAATAGTAACTCCTCCACAGTAATTATAAATAATCTTCATTATTTCAACCACTTTCTTGACTACATGGTGAGTAACTTAATTTCTTTCCCCGATTTAATTTTTCCTTGGTTTAATACAAACCCATCCTCATCTTTCCTTGTCTTTCTGAAGTGAATTGACCGCAAGGTTGTTGATTTACCAAAAAAAGCACAAAATAATCGAAGAGAAGATGATAAACGCTGAGGACCAGTTTGGGTTTAAATCTTAACAAGCCTGAATTAAAAACCGGGGAAAACACCTACGCCGACTTGAGTTTATTAGCGTTGTATGTAAAAGTCTATGGAGAAGTGTTATGTTGCATCAAACATCCAGAATCAGTGGTCAAAATATGAGCAAATAATCACTGTGGAGGAGGGATTTTTTAGCATAGCTTCAGGCGTTATAGCCTGAAGGTTTGCTCAAAAATCGCTCCTCTACAGTGATTATTCGCTCTTATTTCTACTACTGCAGTTTGCACAGCATACTAATAGTTTTTAACTCAATATTATTTATTGGCAACGTTTTGTAACAAGGAGATGTCGGATCTCATTTTTACGCTTTCAATGTCTTGACACTATTAGCGACTTTACTGCGCACTTTGCACAAGTTTTTCCTACATTCCCATGAATGAAAACATTAGATTATGCAAAAGGAAATAGAAAAATGGAGGAGAAAGTTTTAGTCGGATGGATAGATTTTACTAGGATAGGGGTAAATTCCATAGGGTTGCCACGCCTCCTAAAAATCCTAGAATATCCTAAAATTTGACAATACCTCCTAAATCTCCTAGAATCTCTTAAGATTTGCATTAATTTTTTACCTTTCTCCTAAAAACCTCCTAAATTTATTTCAGTGGACTTTCAAAAATGTTTGAGTAAAAACTAATGTGTTTACATATTATGGGCTGTTTATTGTTTTTCTCTTTCCTCTAGGACTGTGAGCTTTGTAGCATATGTTTTATGTGTATTATTCTGTCTGGTGTCTTGTAAGTGTTGCAAATTTTATCGTTTTATTTTACATGGTCAGACATTCTATTGTTTTCTTTTTTTGACAAGTTCTTCTCCTAAAATCTCCTAAAGTTTGAATGATTTTCTGCTTAAAAATACTGTCCAAATTCCTCGTAGATTTTTCTAAATATCCTAAGATTTGGAAGCCAAAAAATTGTGGCAACCCTGTTCCATATATAAGTACAAAACTACTATTTTTTTAGAGATTGATAGAAACTAAATTCAACAATTCATCTCCCAAGAATTGTGTTATGTCAATCTTGAAGTTGATTGGATCGTTGATTTGATAGAGCCAGTTATATCCTATTACTAAAAGCAAAAGTTTCTTATCTGAAAAATAAACACACAAATAAACAAAAAAATAGTAGTTTTGACGTATTTATGAAAGGCCGTCCCTAATATTAGAAACCAATTTAGCTACCTACATACGGAGTCTAATTTTTAATCTTCTTTTTTTTAGCTAAAAATCCTACTAAAGCTTCCCCAAACCTGAATAAAGTATAAAAATTTAGTTTTGACACATATGTAAGGCCGTTCCTAATATTGGAAATGGGCTTGAAATAACTGCCGGTCATCACTGTGGAGGAGACATTTTCAGTCAATTTGGCTGAAAATATCTGAAAAATCTCTCCTCCACTAAATATAACAAGCAAGTCAAAACGAAGTCTTTTCGACCTTAAATAAAGGATACCCATCTGCCATCAGCTGCTAGAATAGCCAGTTAAATAGTAAAATTACAAAATAGCTATAAAAAAACACTAAAAAATATGTTTACTAATTGGCATCTGTTTAGTTTTTGTGTTGTTTTAGATATCTAAAATGTGAGTATTAACAAGGAGGAGTTGGAATTAATTGGAAGGCGGAGTAGTTTGAAGTATGGTAAAAGTTGCTTATTATTAATTAATATGAATCTATAGAACGCAAAAGCACCACAACATTTACAGACATGTGCATTAGTCCAGTGTTCATTGTTCGCAGTAAAGACGCTAGAACAACGTTGTTTCGCAGTAAAGACGCTAGAACAACGTTGTTCTAGCGTTTTTACTATAGACGTTAAGCAAGTTTTTGCCTATTGGGTTTTATCTCTGTGGACACACATGGTCACACCACCTAAGAATGGTGTTTAAATATGTTAGAGCGTTATTCTATCGTCGTTTGACCGTGACTTACCCACAAAGGTATGTCTCCACAACCCAATACTTATATTCAACTCCAGACTTACTAAGTTGCATACAAAAACGATACCCATAACTCAAATTTTTGGAAAATCTCTCCTCCACAGTGATAACTGGCAGTTATTTAAACCCCTGTAGATATCGTCTGCTGTGAAGCACAGTTGGGAGGGTCACTCAATGTCTAATTAACATTGAGAAGACATCTATTTGACGTCGACGTTGAATGTCTGTAGGTGATTTGTGAGGTTTAAGAACATCCTGTAACTGAGTGTTACTCCCAACGGGCAAAAAACTGTTCATTGTCTGTCAGCAGTAAAGACGCTAAAATAACTGCGGACTTTGAACAAGTTTTTGCTTACTGGGATGCTCCATGGTAACAAAGAAACCAGTCAACTTGTTCAAAGTCCGCAGTAAAGATGCTAGAAAAACGTTGTTCTAGTGTCTTTACTGCGAACTTTGAACAAGTTTTTGCCCACTAGGCAATAATTAAATTCCAATAAGTAGCTAACACGACGTCTAATTAACGTCGAAAAATAATATTTCTGACGATCCTAGTTGGCACCGACGTCTTATCAACGTCGAAAAGACGTCGTTTTGACGTCGCGTGTCAGCAAGAATGATAAAACTTCGCGTGTCTTTAAAAAAGATGATTGCAAATGAGTTGGACCACGGTAAACACCCACGGTGGGACACGTGCTGTTTTTGATGGTGAGAAAGATATCTGCAGATGACATGATGTGTGGTGATGATGTGACAAATGGTGGAATACTCATAACGTGATTTTATTGATTGATTTGATTATTGATTAATTAATTAAACATAACATTGATTATCAATTAGCTTATATTAATTGTCAATCTTGAGTGAGTAATTTGTCAGCACTTTTGGTTTCTATTATTCCGCTGCAAGCAGGCTTGATGATGATGAGTTGCAAATTCTACTGTGGTTGGGATTCTCTAACATTTTCTATTAAAGAACAGTGACTAGGTTTGACTAAGAAATTATCTGCAGAGAAGTGTGTTAATGAACATGATGAAGAAATCAATCAGTTTCTAAAGTTTGTTGATGCACACTCTTCTCCGCAGTTATGTTTACAAAAGAGCAAGATGGAGTTTCGTTAGTAGTTTACAAGCTTGATGAGAACGACTTGGTATTTTTGGTTTTTAATTATTAGTTGTTTTGCTGTTTTAAGAGACACTAGTTTTAGTCTGATCAATGCATGGACACTATATGCACGGATGCGAGGCTTGAAAAAATTGCATTCAATGAGTTTTATTTAGGTCCAACTTGGATAAAGGACCATGTCCATATTAAATTTTGAAACTAAAGGGACCATCTCAACAATAACAGTTACAGAGGAGAGTATTGAGTCAACGATCTTACATTTGATTGGTTTCTTCCTACCGAAATAACCAATCCATTGCAAGCTCATTGACATAACACCCTTCTGTGCAGTATCATTTTTGTTGAATTTCATCAAATTATAACGAAATTTTGAGATGTTCCCTAAAATATCCTAATAGGCACGTGACGTTCTTTCGACGTATAAAAAGACGTTGTTTTGACGTCTTTTTTTACTTTGTATAAAGTGTCATGTGCCACCAGGGTTGGCCACAATAAGTCTGGAACGAATAATTGTTTACATCAACGAGCTTGATTTGTGTAGCCTACGATATAGATCTTTGCTTGTTTTGCTCAGTCTACGGGCCAATTACATATTTTCCGTTATGAGTCTCGCTTCTCTCTCCGTCCGCAAAACATAAAGAATTAAACTAATCAGCTTTGTTGATTTCTTTGGTTTTGTCGGTAATCGTTTGAACATCAGGGCGCATGCGATATAGTCCTGAGATTTTTTTTAACTGAAAACGTGACGTTTGTTCATAGACCGAGATACATCGAGGTCTATTCACGTAGGTTAGATTTGTATGGAATTGTTGACCCAGTAATCTTCTCTACAAATATTAGCACTCTTCATTAGAGAAGAGATTTTTCATAATATTTTCAGTCAAAATGTCTGAAGATATTCTGAAAAATCTCTCCTCCACAGTGATTACTGGAAGTTATTTTAACCCCTGTTAGTTCGTACAAAGAAGTCAACTTCCTTTGTTTGTAGGAGATCCTTAAAAAAACAATAATTATAAATTCATTAATGATTTCCTGCTTTAAATTGCTTGCCTCTGTAAACAATAACATAGCATGCGTTTTAAAACCCCGCACAAAAAATATTGGAAAGAAAACTTTCACACTTCTAATTCGTTCAAATTATTTCGTAAAATTATGCTGATCAATTGAAATTTAATTTCTCAAAGAATTTTTTCTTCTTTCTTTCTTTTCATTAATTTTCTGTTATTTGTTGCAGTTTGAATAGAGCTGTCCAAATCCCCGCTGTGTCAATATATATCATGTTGACGAAAGTATAAAAAGAATTCGATCCTGAGTTCTGATGTCAAAACAACTTCTTTTTTTTTTTACATACCACGTGCCCATTGGGGTATAAACAAGGTTTCTAATTGGTTCACCGCAGTTTCGAAGACGTCAAATTCTTTTCGAGGTTGTGATTATGCCTTGTATGCATCATCTAGTGAACTTCGTAAAGACGTCGCGATCGTTCATTAGACGTTGCATGCCCACTGAATATATCACGTGTCCATTTGGTTCACGCACCGCTGTTGATGTTAAACATATGTGAGTGTACTTTGTGCGATCAAATCATACATGCACATATCACTTGCCCATTAGGTTCACGCACCACTGTTGATGTTAAGCATATGTGAGTGTACTTTGTGCGATCAAATCATACATGCACCCCCCTCGGTTTTAAGGGGTAACATTCTCTATGTCTGGAGTGTGTATAATATTCGTCTTACTCATATTTAGTTATTCTTTTATGTTTTACTTTCTATTATTAATCCTACTTTGTACACGACGTGTAGCGTCGGACTTTCCATGTGAAACAAGGAAGCTATCTGAAGTGGAATTGGAAAGAATAGCTACGTCAATGATGTGTTTCGAAAATATCATTCGCAATTAAAATTTACGAAATGCGCAAATATCTTAACAGTTAAAAATATCTTTTTTTCGTATTTACCACTAATAGACTAACCGGTGTATTTGTTCGTCAAATAATTTAAGGGCGCGCTTTTTGATATAATATTCATTCACACGAAACTGAGCTTAGGAAAGTTTATAATTGTGCTTTGAATGGTTTTCGAGGGTTTTACCAAAGCAAATGTTTTCAATTATGAAAGGAAGCGGGAATATGGAATTAATTAGTATGTATGACATCACATGTTGTTGATTTCTCACTTATATGAACGATAATTGGATAACACGTTGACAAAATATTTCAGTTGATCATTATAAAAATCGACGATATACGAGAAAGAGTTTTTGTGTGTGCTTGTGTGTGACATGATGGATGAATTTCCTGAACAAGAAGAAGACTATAATAAGACGCTAGAGTAACCTCAAACGACGTTGTTTTAGCGTCTTTACTGCAGACTTTGAACAAGTTTAACTCACTGGACATGCACGTCGTCTAATCAAGATTGACGTCAAAATTATGACGTCGTGACTAGACGTCGCATGCTCATTGGGTACTTATGAAACCAACATAAACTTTCTGTTTTTTATTTTTTGTTGAAGTAACTGCAATGCTGGCTTATGTTACTAGACTCAATAAATTTCTTTTTTTGTCGGTGGGGTTTTCACTGAGCTATCTGATCACAATGCTCATAGTAACCACTGTGGGAGAGTATAATTTTTGAGCATAGCTTAAGGGTTTTTGTCGCCTGAAGCTATGCTAAAAAATCCTCCTCCACAGTGATTATTTGCTCTCATTTTAAAAGTATTGTCTTTATTACCGATAATTTTCCCTACTTGCACACAACGTCGAAACGACGTCTTGTGGTTGATCCGACGTCGTGTGCCCACTGGATCAAAATATTACTTTTATGGTGGGTATATAATGAGACGGCGTGGGTTATATTTTTTGCATGCTACGTGTGTGTGCGTGGAGCTGGAGGAGGTTTTGGAGAGGTTATTACGTATATTGCGTGGAGTTTTTATTTGTTTTCGTATTGTTGATCCAGCTGATTCAAAACTTATTGACATTATTTCTTCTAACTTGCTGTTGCTGTAAAGTATCTTATTTCTAAGTTACTTAGCAACTAAATTTTGTAGAGCAATATATATATATTTTACTAGTTATGCGTTCGTTTATGATTTTCAGGTACATCTGACAATCAGCTGAGATTTTTATGAAATCACTATAGTAACCACATGGGGGAAAGCCAATTCTTAAATTTGTGGTTATCTTCATAAATTGATTTTTTTTATATAGGAAATGAGTTAGCATAATAATCTAGCGAAATTCTAATTATTTAAAGCACATTAGTTACATATTTCGATCAATATTTGGTCTAGAAAATTCACTTTACTTGTTAATAGCCCAATTAGACGATTAATATTATCGCCTTCTGATTGGTTAATAACTGTTATCTTAGTTGACTTTTACAATCGATGCAAGCACCTGTTACGTTTCGTAACGATCACTGCACTCGCTGCATCTGTATGTTCGAAAGATATTTCTTTTCATTGGTTGCTATGCAAATTTTAAAATACATTCATTGGTTCTTTTGTTTTTATTTTTAAGTATTTCGATTGGTTAAATATTTATGAAGATCATTTGATTGGATTTCTTTTGTATTTTCTATTGTTTATAGGTCAGGTGATCAGTTTTCGAAATTTCATATAAGTGAAGATTTTTTTTTTTATCTTTGTGCTATTGTTAACCTCATGAATGGTGTAGAAACCATAGCATCGGTAAAGTTGCAGGCGACTTTATTCTCATGTGTTTAACCGCATCTTTATTTTTACTAGAAGCAGGCTTCTTAACGAAAATCATACATAGAATTTCATAAAAGCACACTACATAAGAAAGATGGAATGTTATTGTCGAAGAGTATCTCGTGGAAGTTTAAATATATCAAGAAACAGTTTACCTGATGAAGTGAACTGTTCATTTAACGAAGATTCAAGCAACGGTATATTTTATCAAAACCGTACCATTAAATTAGAAGTTGGAAAATTACTAGGTGCAGGTGGCTTTGGTTCCGTATTTGAAGGAAAATGTTTAGGAAGAAAAATCGCATTAAAAAAATTACACCATAATATAAAAAACCCTCTTGCTATTAGTGAATCTTTTGAAGCGGAGAAAGCTGTTATTTCATTACGACATCGTAACATCGTACGTGTATTAGCGGCTACAGATGGTAGTAAAGAATTAAAATCTGCACGATTAGTTTTAATGGAATATGCTGGACAGAGAAATTTATTATCTTTAATAAATGATGATAAAGAAAAGATTGCAACCTTTCAACGTATTCGATTTGCAAGTGATATTGTAAACGCGTTGCATTATATACATAAACTAAACATCGCTCATTTAGATGTTAAACCTGCTAATATAATGGTGACTTATAAAAATACGTGTAAACTTGGTGATTTTGGATGTTGTAAAGTTTTAGGAGAAAATGGACATTGTTCGCCTACTACACCGACTAATTCATATCTAACAGGAACACTCGCTTACAGATCGCCAGAATTACTCAAAGGTATTTTATTTTTGATTTTCGAGAATTTTTTTTATTGTTGATTTATTTTTCTCCGCATGCAAAATTATTTTTGCATCTAAGGAGCATACTACAAGATAACAGTGGGACATCACCTATGGAGGAGTGTTTTTAGTACAGTTTTCACTCCTCCACAGGTGATGTCCGACCGTTTTCTTTCTCGGTATACAAATAAAAAATTCTAATTACAAGAGAAGTATTCTGAATTTAATTTTTTTTTAATTTTATTGGTTTCCTTCCCAAAGAAAAATGCCAACAAATTTCATAATTGTTGACTAACACCCTCCTTCGCAGATATTTTAAAATTTATATTTCTAAGAAGATAAATACAGTACTGTATAACGTGCTTCTTACGAAGTGATAACCCAGTGAGAAAAAACTTGTTGAAAGTCAGCTTTAAAGACGCTAGAACAACCTTAAAACGTTGTTTTAGCGTCTTTATTGCGGACTTTGAACAACGTCAAAAACGTGGTTCTAGCGTCTTTACTGCGGACATTGATAAAACATCGCCTCCTGGGTAAGATTTACATGAAATTTTCGCCAGAAGAAACGACCTTTTCATTCGAATGTTTTACAAAGAATGTAACATTAATATTTAATGTTTATTTTTGCTTAAAATTTCGAGACGGTGGTAATTGGTAGAAAAGCATATGAAAAGAGTGGTATTTAGTATCTACGAAGAAGGGTGTTAGGGAAGTTATAATAATTTGTTCATGTGGTACAAGAAACCTATCAAATTACAAAATCGTTGATTGAACACTCTTCTACACGTAGATACTATTTACAATCCATGACCTTCAAAGAGGGGAAAATGTTTTCTTGTATTGATCATGTAAACAAATAATTCTTCATTTTTTATCTTCAAAGAATTACAAAGAATTACATGCTATTTTTATTCAATCATCTCATTCATACATGTACCGCTTTTTTATATTCATATTATTATGTCGCAAGTGAAAGAGAAAACTTTCTAGTAAATATATCTTAATATTTTCGAAATATCATAAAACAAATAAAAGAAATCTTTCGTTTGATTGTTAATAATAATCCGAACACAAAAATAGCTCGTCTGAGTCGTTTCCGATTTCTTTGGCTTTTTTATTATAGAGTTAACTAAAAAAGATACCGCAAAATTTTAGCTACCGAAATTTCCCGCCATTTTCCTTGCTTTAGGCTTGCATGTGATATGACCTAAAATTTTGTCACATAAAATTTCATCGATGTAGCTAATGCTTAAACTAAAAACAAATAATCGCTGCGGAGGAGATATTTTTATGGTTTAAAAAATCACTCCTCCGTTGTGATTATTTGTTCTTATTTTTAAGCACTTCGCAAATGCTTACTGGCGTCAGATTACTAATATATAATCTTTATTATTATTTCTTAGGAGATTACCCATCATGCAAAGCAGATATGTATTCATATGGTATATGTCTATGGCAGCTTTTGACAAGAGACAAACCTTACGGTAACGAGAATATGTATGTCGTAATATTTGGCGTTGTTTCGTATTATTTACGACCTATGATTACTAAGAAAATGGAAAATGAAAATAGACTATACATTCAACTCATTAAAAACCTATGGAAAGCAAACCCCGATGAAAGACCTACTGCCCAGGAGGTTATGGTGAAACTTAGATCACTACGGAAACGTAAAACATCTACATCAACCAACAGTCTTTGTGAAAATGCAAGATGGCGCTTTTAGTAACGCGTTATTTATATTTGTTTTATGAAGTTAGTCTGGTCAAATATCTAAGAATAAAAATTTAAAATTTAACGCTTCGATCGTGTTTACAATAGAAAAGTTATTTTAAACACGAGGTACGATTCATATGTGTTATTTTTTTGCTTCGTCTAATTACTTATAGTTGATTCTCATTAGTGAGTCGTAGCTGATACAATAAAATCAGTGCTAATTCGCATATTGATCTTTTAACAAGTTTTTTTTCGTTGTCCTGGGAATTTGTTGGTTTTAGAAGATTTTATTGCTTTTTATATTCCAATCACTCTCACAGTAAAAATATTTCTGCTGAGTGCACCCATGGTGTATCGGATGGATGAGGAACAATAGGTCTATCCGTAACAAATTCTACAAGTCTACAGTAAAGACACTATTCTAGCATCTTTACTGCGGACTTTGAACAAGTTTTTGCACACTGTGTGAGGTACAAACCGATTACAATAGTATTAGTAGCAATCAATCAAATAATCTACAAAATCATAACAATAGCCACAATGCTATTATTAATACAGGTGCATTAAACATTGAAATATGAGAAATTTATGGAGTTTCTTTTTTTTGCAGCTTTCAAAAACATCAATTTCTTGGTGTGCAGGAGGCTGAGCAGTATATTTACGCATGCTCACTCTTAGTGGTTGAAAGATTAATCATTGATTATTAACGAGATTAACTAAATTTTAGAATATACCCAAGGATATCTGCCAGCTCATACCTCATTGTGCCCAATCCTCTTTTTGCTCTCTTTTTTTTTTTTTTTTTTTTTTTTAGAAAAAGCAAAGTAGATAATTTATGCTGATTATATATGAGAATTGTATCTTACTTGTTTTTTCACATGTTGTATTATAGATGAATTATTTTGTACATATTTTCGGACATCTTCTTTTGACATATTTTCAAGTTTATAATTTGCTAGGGAAAAAGATTTGTCAAAATCTTGTTTAAAGTACGCAGTAAAGACACTAGAACAACGTCTTTGACGTTGTTCTAGTGTCTTTACTGTTGACTTTGAACTAGTTTTTGCCCACTGGAAAGCCCTATGACCAAGTGACACCTAATTAACGTTAAAAAGACGTCGTTTTGACTTTGACTACGGCACACATGACATCATGTTGTTTTGTCCATCGGGTAGACTCTTCCCATTGGGTACACAACGCCGGATCAACTTTGAATCAACGTCAAAACAACGTTGATTCGATGTCGTGTGTCTGCAGAGGGTTTGACATTGACAGGTGACATCAGCCCATACTAAAGCCCTTAGAGTCTGTAATATATTCTTGTGTCAACCTTGTGACGAGTCAAGTCTGCAAAAACTTAAAAATGTTGTTCTGGCGTCTTTACTGCGGACTTTGAACTAGTTTTTTGCCCACTTGGAGGGCTGCCTTGTGTGCAACATTATTTTATACTCCTGTTTGAATTTTTCTCTCCGAGTTTTATCACTTCAAATATATTATCTATTATTACATTTTATAAACGAAAAAACTAAGATGTATCGCAGTGGGCAAAAACTTGTTCAAAGTTAGTAGTAAAGACGCTAGAACAACGTCGTTCGACGTTGTTCTAGCGTCTTTACCGCGGACTTTAAACAAGTTTTTTCCCACTGGCCCAGCCGGCAAAAACCTGTTCAAAGTCAGCAAAATAACATTAGAACAACGTTCAAAGAAAGCTGTTCTAACGTTATTTTGCTGACTTTGAACAAGTTTTTGCCGGTTGAGGGGGATACCTAACCTTGTAATTTTTTTGTACCTAACCGTTTGCTAAAAATATGAAATATATACATATGTTTAATCATTATAATCTTCTACTTATTCCTTCTTCGATTCTGCTGTTTATTGTCTGCGTAGGAGAGCTATTTTTATTGTTTTGATGATTGCGTGTGGAGGGTTCAATTCCACAAGGCGAAATGTTCGCGACCAAAGCAAAAAGAAGATATTCCATTGGTAGTAGACTGTTAAATAGTCTTTCGTGAAAACTTGTTCAAAGTCAGCAGCAAAACCGGTGAAACAACGTTGAAAACATTTTTCTAGCGTCTTTATTGAACAACAAAAGTTATTGTTACTGCGGAATGACTCATCTTGTTTGTTTCTATGGTACTTAGCTCAATACATTCATATTTAAACAGGCGACAATGCGTTAACGATGACCTTCTCGCTCTTTATTCTTCAAAAATTTAATTTTAGTTTTGTTTTAAAAATTTGAGTTTACAGTGGGTAAAAACGCGTTCAAAGTTCGCAGTAAAGTTCGCAGTTTTCAACGCTGTTCTAGCGTCTTTACTGCGGACTTTGAACAAGTTTTTTCCCACTGGGTAGCGTATATACTGTGATCTTTGAACACATTTTGCACACTGGGTTTTGTGATTAACATCTGTGAAAGTAAGAAAAGTAAAATGGGAAAAATCTATTTATCGACCCTGGTGTTTCATGTACAAAACAAGTTCTATAGAATACTCTTCTCCAGCTAGAAGAGAATTTAATAACAAGCTTCTGAAATCAGCCAGCTGTGTGGTATCTGCTATGTAAGTGTACAACTTCGTTCCCAGGGATATATAGAGATACGCTTGTGACTCATGGAAAAATAGTATAGCAGCTGCAATGTTCAACCTCGTTCCCAGGGCTTCTTGCCTTTTTGAAACCCTGGGAACAAGGTTGCTGCAATGTTATAAAAGATCAATGTAAAAACATCAGATATCCGTAAAACATAAGATTCCAAATATAAGTATGGTGGAGAGTATTCTGATCAGATACAAAAAGACTAGTGAATAAAAGACTAAAGACTTAATGATAGTCAATGTGCACTCTCCTTCGCAGAACCTGCACGCGCAAAAACAAAATCTGCAGTGGAGTGCCGCTTAAATGGCAAAATTTAAAAAACAGTAAAGAGTCGGCCATTCGCCTCCCAATTTATCTTTCTTCGCACCTAACCTCTGGGGGAGAGCGGGAAAAATACGTCAACGAACTCGTGATCGATCAATAGTCATTATTGCTTCAGTGCATACGATGAGAATTATGCGATATTTAAAAAGTTGTTAGTGATTTTTTAAAACATTTCAGTTGCTAATAAGTTAATCCAGGAAACTTCCTTGGTTCAAAATATACACGTGAAGATAAGATAAGATATTATATTTGTTAATAGTAGATAAGGGGAAAGGGGAGAGACGTCAAAATGATATCTTCTTGGCTTTGATTAGGCATCGAGTACCCAGTGGGTACGTCCTTCAAAAATGTGCCCAGTGGGCAAAAAACCGCTCAAAGTCCGCAGTGAAGACACTAGAACAACGTTTTTAACGTTATTCTAGTGTCTTTGCTACTGACTTTGAACAGGTTTATGCCCACTTGGTGCAACGTGCGGAAATAAAAAAAGATATGCATCATGGATCGATGTTGATTAGACGTCACTTCCTGCTGGTATTTTCAATCATACCCGGACAAGCAAAGTACGCAGTAAAAAGACGCTAGAACAAGGTCGACTGACGTTGTTGTAGCGTCTTTTACTGCGGACTTTGAACAAGGTTTTTGTTCACTGGACATATGATAAGATCCAGCTGTTCCACATTATAACCTGAATATTAATTATAGTTTGCAGTATTAATTATAACATGAGTATTAATTATCACCTTACTGCTAATTAATAAGGGTTCTCACTTACTTTTTCATTTATAATTAACACGCCTGAACGCATTCTCAGTAGGCAAAATATTGTTCAAAGTCAGCAGTAAAGACGCTAGAACAACGTTGATTGACATTGTTCTAGCCGTCTTTAATGCGGACTTTGAACAAGTTTTTGATCGCTTGGTTATTGCATACGAGCAAGATACGAGGTATAACATTGAGTATAGAAATGGTCACATTTGGGACACCAAGTTACCGTGTCATTACTCTTGGTGCCAACCTCATTGTCTTGGTGCACTTTATATCTTGTCCATTTATTTGAAGTAGCCTACAATTCGTAAATATATGAAATAAAGGTCCTTAACATGCACCCCTAAAATGAGTTTCACTCTAGTGAAAATTCAAGCCGGAATAAAAAATCAGTTTTGTTTACATGGATATCTCATAAAGAGCAGTTTCGTATCGGTTAAATCAGACCGATATAGAGCCGTTTTCTCATTTTGTAAGCAAACATTCTCTTTCTATTTTCGGCAGACGTTACATATCGCCGATAAATTTGACGGCTTTTACCTCAATTCGGTCCATTTAATTTTGGCAACTGTTGCTAACTTGTTTTCAGCAAAGAATTATATTTCCACGTGTTTTCTTCCTTGTTCCTTCTACATAATTTTTTTTCTACGTATTATTTTCTTCCTTCTTCCTTCTAAATAAAATTTTGCGTATCTATATAAATTTTTTAGCCCTCAATGGGGCAAGAGATTCATATCGTAAAGATTCCAGATTGCCTTGGATTATAGCTATCTGGGATTTTTACGATGTATGTGATATATGGTGGCATCAAATTGTTGGAGAAATGACACATAGTCTGTTGAAAATTTTGTCAAAAATTGAGTCCTACTGTTTTCTACTTAGTGTTTCCAAGAAATATGAGCTCCAGGCTAGATATGAAGTTTATGTTATTTAATTCCGTTCCACTGGCCATCGTTCCACCGTGGCACCGTTTGTATCCACTGTTCTTCGTCTGCGAACCACCGTTTGAAGAAATATTTTACAGACAGATTTTTAAGAAAATTAAAAATATCTGTATTCGCATTCAAATTCTATTTAGCTATTGCTGATTTCAAATAATTTATGATGATGTTTTTATAGCCTACATTTATAGCTCTTACTATCCCGAGAGTAGGAAGCGAAAGGTCGAAATGGTAGGCTAGTTGTTTTCAAAAGCTTTTGTTTTCGAACAGATTATCAACTAGCGTACTTTATAACAACTGGAAGGGTAGTACCATAAATATTCGATCTATACATATATGGTAGGGTAGTACTACTAATAAAGAACATCATAGGGATACATTATTGAAAATATATGGAACAACGCATCAAATGAATACCTTAAGTGCAACATCGATTTTCAAATTGCGTTGATAACGTCATAGATGGCCATTTTGAATATATTTTGATGAATCATTAGCAACATTCTATGCCGTGTACAAGGACCTATTCTGCAAAGTCTC
>JAULBZ010001125.1:0-15789 GCA_032360805.1 Neoturris breviconis | reverse complement strand
TTATGGCATAGGGTTATGGTATAGGGTTATGGTATAGTATGTGGTTATGGCATGAAGTTATCAGAGCGAAAGCCATATTGGAAGTCAGACAAGACTTTTGACTTTTTAAGATAAATTACAAGATGTTTGTTCGGGACAGATTTTACTTATAATGGGAAGTAAACTGATAAGATGATATGTAGTTGGGTCGGAGCAAAGACCAGAGTTTTTATAAACAGGACAAACTTAATTTTATACTTTTATACCCACAAATTTTTATACCAAATTTCTAGTTCTATATTGCTATTATTTTTTAAATATCTTTCATATTTTCTCCTTTAGTAACGCTCTGCAATCCAGTCGCCTTTAGGCCTTGCATTTGGTGATCAACAATAAATACAAAAGCCTCCCAAATGTAATGTGCAAAATGTTTCATGTTTAAATTATCTTGCTAGAATTGTTAGTCTTACGTCAAAGTACCGCTAGGTTTGGAACGACCACGGCCACGACACCCGACCACGACGACGATGAAAATGAAAGCTGATATCAATGTATTTGTTGTTTACAGAACAATAAGTCTTTTATAAAATAAAAGGTAGTTACCACTTCATCATCTTTATACATGTTAAACTGATGAGGATTCTTTCCACTGAATGATGCTTGTTCGATGCTCATAATGAAATCTGAAAGAGAAGCATTATATATGTCAATATCTAATCAACATCAAAAATACGTAGTTTTGATGCTGCGACGTTAAAAAAGCATATTTTTGACGTTGTTAAGGTGTCGCTGGCCCACTAGGTAAATGTGTTGATTGGAGTTGTTGATTGGTGTGCTCAATTCTAAGTTAGCTACAAACGAAGTTGTGAAGCATTGTTTATATTTACTTACCACTGTCAGCAAACTTAAAACGTTTTTTATGAATTTATTTGTTTATTCGTATGTTAGACTTCCTAGATCGTAATGTATTCCCACCTACCTATTCAATAAAACCTGTTCAAAGTTAGCAAAATAACGTGCTGTGGAAGTTGTTCTGAAGTTATTTTGCTGATTTTGAACAGGTTTTAGCCGTCGTGGTAGAGGATTACGTTATTAATTAGGTTGTTGATTACGATGGGGTAATTATGATGAGATTTGAGCCAGTTATTATTGCAAGATGTTTAATGCGATTCATCTTTTATAATTTTTACATTTCCTTGTTTAAAAATCATTATACTAAAGCATTTAAAAACTCTGCGATGGAGATTAATATTGATTAGTCATAATTGTTGTCTTGGCCTTCTTAAATGTTGATCCGAACTTACTGGAAGGTACAAATACAATAAATGGTAATATTAGCCCTATTTTATCTGTGCTCCTTTGGGTAGCATATTTTATCGGAGGGGAGGGGGCAAAAATGCCCTACATCCGTAACCCTAGTTGGGTCATGCTTTGGATGGGTTAAAATGGCCGGATTCCGTCCTCCCCCTCCCCCTTCAGATCTTAGGATTAGCTTAAGATACAGTCATGAAACTTGGTAGGGCAATACTACAACATCTAATAAACATTTTGAAATAATTTTATTTTGCCAATGTCATCTTGTTTTGCTGATGTCATCACACCTTACTATGAATTTATGTTAAAGGTGTGTAGCTATTATTTCAAAGCCTATAACTTTTGTTCAAAAAACGATTTTTACATTCCGTTTCAGAAAGGTAATACTTTGTTTTATAACATATCTTCCGACGTCATGACCAAGTGACATTATAATTATAATGTTAATACAAAGGTAATGATGTAATTAGACATTGCTGAAAGGTTAATGGGCAATTTGAAAAGTGGTTTCGAGAAATGACCAATACATTTTGAAACTCACGTGCTATGGCTTTGGAAATTTCCAAAGATGTATAAATTAGGAAAATACTAAGTGTAACAAAGATTCAATATGTCAGCGTTTGCACAAGAAAGATTAGTCGAAAAAACATGGCACCCTAGCGACGTGATCGTAAGACACCTACAGTTTTCATTAAAATGTTTGTAATAGGTATTGCGGCACATTTGTGACGTTTTAGTCATTTCGACGCGCAATAAAAAAGTTATCAATAAAAAAGCACAGGGTAGGGCATTTTTGACCTTTTGGCATTTTAGAAAGAAGTCCTATGAATTTAAAAATGGAATATCATAATAAATATGGAAAACAAATTCCAAACATTTCTACACGACAATACATATTTACTCTATACATACGAAAAACGTTCATATTTGTTTGAAGAAAAGTAGTTCAAATAATTGTGAGAATGTTTTTTGGCCGAAGTTTCCATTTCTAAATTTTCGTTCTTAATGTACATGTTTTTATTAAGAAACTCGTTTATAAGAAACCTTAATCTAAGATCCTCAAGAATGAAGAAAATATTAGTACTGTAAATATTTTCCTAGATTAAGAATAAGAAACTTTCTCTTGTCATTTGTATATGAATTTACCATATGAATATACCATAATAAAATAGCCCTTAGCGTTAGATAGTCAAATATACGCTAGACACTTTAACCCTATTTCAACTAGTCTTTTTGGGGAAAGTTATTTCTAGGAGAAGGCAGATTCCGCCCCCACCCTTCATAACTTTTGAACGACTAGTATTATAGCGATGAAACTTGTCAGGCTAATAGTGTATCATGAAAGGAATAATTTGGAATAATGTTTTTTGCTGATGTCAGCATTTTACCGATGACGTCATCACAATAATTTTAAAATGGCAAATTTTGCTTAAAATGTATATGTTGTTAGAATTACAATTAAGAAAGTACAATCCCTTACATAAATATTTGAGACAAGGTGAAATTTGTGCGAAAATCTGTACTTTCAACTTAGGCTAAAATATCTAAATTTTGATAAGCAAAACGAACTGTACGGAAATATTAAGGAGTCTTAAATCTACTGCACTAGATATATCTCTAGAAACTTCTAGTGGTCATTTTCAGCATTTACGTTTTACTTGTGTTGTATTTGCTTGCTAAAATTACAGAAATGTCTCGTCATTTATGTGAGGAGTTGCAGGTAACATTTTTCCCATCTGATTTCGGTTTTAGACAGCTATTGTGTTGCTCTTTAAGTTTCCAAGTTTCTAACAAAAACGTTGCAAAATACCGAATCGGAGAAAAAAAAACGATTTTCAAACATTAGCTACCATTACCATTACTTTAACACAAGTTATCCTAAAATAATGATATCGATTTTTACATAGGATTTCCCACTTGAAAATAGGTGGATTCAGGTTATGACCCTAGCATATATAGGGAGATAGACATGATATGATATAAAGAAATTTGAGAAATGTTTTTCGTAAATTCTCAAATTCCTCAAAGTTAATCCAACGTTTTGTCCACAGGGTTGATATCTCTGGGTTGCATAAGCGGCAACTATAGAAGATACCTGGATTTTGCCTAATATTTTGAGATGTGTTTTTTTAAAGAGTGTACTTCTTTTCGATCTTATTTACAAAAGGTCATGCGGAAAAGAAAGCTATTTAGAAATCACGATGAACGGTAAACCCGGTAAATGGAGGGCCAATCTGCCCCCCCCCCCCAGATTCTTAGAGCCCAAAAAGCTCAGTTTAAATAGGGCTAAAATGTTTAATACTAAATAAAAGAAGTCGATTTTAACTCTATTATGGCCGGGCTTTTTTAAAATGGCATCCCCCCTCTCCCCCTTCTCCCCCTTCTCCCCCTTCATAACTATTGAACCACTTGTAATATTTGGATCAAACTTTACATAATTACAGTCTATAGTAAAAGGAACAAAATGGTACCAATTTTGTTTGATGACGTCTGCATTTTTATAGGTATATATGCTTCATTGTGTCGTAAAAATCAAAATGTAACACCAATTATCAAAAGCGCCCTCAGGAAATCCATCCAGATGGGTAGATTTGTTCATTCAACTTGAAACTATCTTGCAGTAATTACTGAAAAGTAGTTTAAGGTAACGAATTAAATTGACCACACAGGATAAATAGTGATAATAATGTCAAAATCAAAAGTTGCGTTCAAACTTTAACACGTTTCATCTTCTTGGTTTCTTTTTTCCGTTGTTCAGCTTTCGGAAATGGTGTTAACTCTTCATCTTTCAAGGCTTGGAAGTCGGCTGATGTCAGTGATGTGAATGCGTAAAAGGAGCGTTTCAATTTTTTCTGCTCTGATTTTGAAATCGTAAAGATTGGATCATATTATGATATTTTCAACATCTATGTCCTGGAAAATTATAAGCAGACGTCATGATAGCGAGTTGAAGGATACTGTCACTAATTTCATTCGGAAGTCGCTGCCAATAGTTGGTTGCTTCAATTTCAGGAAAATTGGGTGGTTTCTCATCGAGTACATTATTGTTGACATTTAGCAGTTCCTCTTCTTGTCTATCAGTATGTTCATCATTGGGTTTCTTTTGCACGTATGGCTTCAACTGCGAAGAATTGCATTTCTTTTTCAGCTCACAGCCGTTAAGATTTACTAATGTTGGCACTCTTTTGGTAATAACTCTTTGACGATATTTGGTCCTAGCCACATGTACGAACATTTTCCAGCTTTTTTATCATTTCTTCTGTTGTTTTTCATTAAAACCTCATCTCCAACTTTTATAGCAATGTGTCCTGGATTTCATTTCTTATGATATTAGCTGAGATTAGAGCTGCCTCAAAGGTCTTTTTGTCAAACGGTTCGGTAGGATTAGTTGGGACAGAAGTAAAGTGATACTTAATATCAAATGGTAAATATTATACATGTTATACATTAAATAAAACGGTGAAAATGTTGTTGAATGATGACGGCTAACACGATGGGCAAACAAGACACCACCAATACTGTAAGGTCATCTTTACTAAAGCATGTTTTATTGTTCGATTTTTTCGCTCCACCAAACCATTTGACTGGGGATGAATACAATTCTAGAGACCGCATAAACGAATTCTCTACCTTGATCGCTAATCTGAATAGAAAATAGCCATGTCAGCAATTCAATTCGCACATCAATTGAGCCACTGTAATTTTATTTTTGTTCTATGGCGATAAAATGATAACATGTAATGAATTTGCAAGAAAATTCGAACGAAATAAAAGAATATTTAAAAGGAGTATGCGAAATGTTCAAGTTAAGAAGTTGTGAAGTTAGAAGTTTTACGGTCGCCGATATTTTCTATTTTCCAAAGAAGATATCAATTGTTTTAGCGTTCCAACTATCAACACGGGGGTAAAAATATATGTGTTTGTTTTATTTACAATTCTACCGAAATAAATAAAATCCAGGATATTCCGTTTCTTGGTTTATATCGCGGATAAATAAATTTTGGTATCTATAACTTTGTGTAACCTCTCTATTACTTAATTACCGTTATTACGAGGTTCCACTAAAAGAAATTAAAAAAAAGCAAAATGTAAGAAAAGTACAAAAAATGCGTGTTTTGTGCTAAATGTGGGATTGCAGGTATGAAACATCATTTATGTTGCCACACATGGGTGTATTACCCTCAATCATGTCTCTGTGGAAGCCGCTTATCACAAAGTGAATAGCTGTATTGCCTTGCCTTGTACTGACAGAAAGATGACGTCGCTTTCAATAAATGTGACTGCATATTTAGAAGCTTTATATTTAGATAAAACTTTCATAATTACGATCGTGCGAACGAATTCGTCTAGTGGAAATCGGTCTTTAACTTTCCAACTTGATTTCCGCTTTTTCGCTAAAAAAAAAAATCTATCTTGCTCAAAAATTCGATTGCCGCAAAATTATCTAACTTCCCAACTTCCTGACTTTTAACTTCCCAATTCGTCGACTCGAAGATTACCAATACTCATTTGAAAGTTTCGAACGAAATAGAAGTCACTGCATTTCATGGGCTTCATTATTTACCGGTAAATTGTGACTCCCCTTTTTAAAACTGATGATATCAAGGGGATTCATTTTTCACCGCTGAAGTCATTATTTACTGGTAAATCTTGACTAGGGAATCATTATTTGCAGGGAGTCATTATTTACACCGGCTTGCCTGTCCTGTATTAACGAAGTATTCAAGAGCCCCAAAAATGCCCAGTATTAATAGGGTTAAAGAGGCAAAAATAAATTACAGATTTTTCATGAAAAGAAAATATTTTCTGTAAAGAATTTTACAACTTATTCTCAGGTACCGCATATCATTCAAATGAGAATGAATTTTATTTAACTGTTCAATCCCTAGCATCTTCAATATGTAGTGCACCGAGCAAAATATAGTTTAGTCACTTTTAAAGAAAAGGGAGGAAGTATGATAAAAACTGTGATTTAAAAAGGAGATAGTAAATTTGACGAAACGTTATAATCAATTTTATCGAAGTTACCTCTATTTTCGCTGGTGATCATATTCTGGCCGTCGGGTGCAAAACTGCCCTACCATAATAACCTTTGAAGGAAAAGTGCCTTGGTCATGACACTTTGTACGAATATTAACTATGAGAAGTAAACAAGAATTAAATTAAAAATGGTGATCTAGTCAGCTGATTTTTTGCTGACATCAGCAATAATTTCAAAATAGCTAGGGAATAAGGTGATAAGAACTTTATTTTAGAGGATAATTAAAAGCGCTTTGTTCTTGGTGAAAATTGATTTGTTACCAAATTTGCTGTTGCTGATTTCAAATCTGGTCTTTATTTTTCAAAATTCAAAAGAACATCCTTTTTGGGACATATTTTGGGCAAAATTTGGCGATAAAGTAAAGATGTTTGATGAAAATTGTTATATGACCAAATTCAATGGTGCTAATTCCAAATCTAGTATCAATTTCTCAAAATTAAAATTGATTCTTTTTTAATGAGAAATGACAGGCGACCATATTTGATGGTGCTGATCCCAAACCTGGTATCCAATTTTCAAAATCAGACTAGAAATTTAGCAGTGCCACGTTTTCGACGAAAATTGGTTTGTGGCCTGAATGTGCTGATTCCAAATTTGATATTAATTTTTCAAAATTCGGACCAAAAATACCTTTTTCTGGCTAAAAACTGAAAGAGTTTCGTTTTTGATGAAAATTGATATGTGAACAAATTTGATGGAACTGATTCCAAATCTTTAATTAAGTTTTTAAAATCCAGACCAAAGATTCGCTTTTTTGCTCAAAGATTGAAAGTGCTTCGTTTTTTGTCATGTGATGAAAATTGGCTGATTCCAAATCTGATTTTTCAAACTTCGAATCAGAAATAACCCTTATGGCAAAATATTCTTTAAAATTGAAAGTGCTTTAAAGTTTCACTTGCAAACGGAGTAGGTTCTATGTTCACGCTTCGTAAACTTTGAATACTAGTAACATTCTAATAGCGTACCACGATTGGTTAATTTGTTGCCAGAACGTTTCTATTGTCTCTGATTGGAGCGCCAAATTTGCAAAAGATTATTTGAAAATTTCAATGTCAAATTATCAGGTCTTCAAGGAAGCTTAGTAATTCTTCCAATATACTCAATATATTTGCTTGAATCATTTTTTTGGTTCTACTAAACAGTTACCTCTTCATATTTTTGGCACCATAACAAATGTTGAAATGTTTTTTGTGTTGTGAAGGGCGCCTTTGGATGTAATATGTGTAGAGTAGGGCGTGTAAAACACCTTTCATGGTATTTACAAACAGTAATTTGTAATTATTTGCTTTATACTCTAAGTATTTATCCATAACTCTACTTTCCTCATTATGCTTTATTCTAGACGAAATATTCCATTTGACTTCCTTCCACAAAAAGAAACATGCAGGCTAACGATGCTGAAATAACGCACTCTACATATTGTTGTGATCATTTCTAATTACTAAGTAACACAATGAAGTCAAAAACAATTAATGCAGTAGATTTTCTTTTACATAGGTGAGATGGCAAAACTATCTCCTATATCTCTAGCCTAGTATATTAAGCTATATGTTTTCTTTCTTTCTCTTATTCTCTCCTTACTCCATATATATAAACTGGTGTTGATGTAGTAATGTTGATATTTTACAAACGACGGATCATAACGTAAAGAAAGAAAATGAAAGAAGGAAGCAAAGAGGCAGGAATCCTTGGCTATTATATCTCCTCCCCCTGATATAATGACATCTCTTCCCCGAAATAATGCCTTGGCAAATGTGGCAATATACAAAAGATCCCAGGTTGGTTAAAGTAGCATAGGAAAGGATGGAGTGTAATTTAATGCAAGATTTGCGTACTCACCGTGCGATGTTATACTAGAATACCATATATATTCCGTAGAATATTAAAGTGTCCCTAATGTCTTCATTGAATAATCGGGGATCACACTGGACTCAGTATAAAATAGTATAGAACACTAAATAAAGTTAATACTACAAAGAATTATATTGAAAATATATGTTCAATTAAAAGTTAGTACATTAGTTAGTACATCTAGTATGTGTGTCCCAGATACCTCAAATACACATTTTCCAGTCCGTGTGTACCATATGTGTGTCCCATATACTTCAAATACCTGAAAATACAAAGAACAGGAACGCGTGTAAATTACAAAAGAAAATTATCTGTGAAGTAACAAAACTGTTATAAAATCTTCTTTTCAAAAATGTTAATAAACTTTAAATTTTAAATATTTGAATTAATACCGATTATAAAGTTATAGATTCAAAATTCTTATCATTCGGTATGTTTTATTTTTTTTCATTCTACTAGCTTATGATCCTTCTACTTTGCTACAAAACTTTGAAATTTCGATGTTGTTACATATTTCCCAATAGTGTGAGATTCTTAGTCTATTGGTTGTCGCACTATGGTTGAACTTAGTATTGTTGCTTGATGTCAGTCAACACCAAATAAACATATTTGATCATAAAAATGATTATTTTTTCAGCTAAACTTATTTTGCAAGATTGCGTTCGGACAAACACGATAAATTCCAGGAGTAAGCTCGCATCACATCACATAGTATGCGTCTTTCAAACTTCTGAGTAGAATACTCTATAGTTATAATTGCGCAAAAGCTGGCGCTAATGATATAAAAATAAACTTCTGTTTTAAGAACCAGTAAAAATCTAGCTGATCCTAATGTGCTTTTTTTAAAGAAATTGGAGCTTGCTCCTAAAAAGTGTATATGAATAAACATGACTACATGCAGACTATATCCTTACCACATATTTTGCAAGTTCTTTTACAAAATCTTCTCATCCAATGTTTAGAAACTTTGTTGTTGCATGTTTCTTTTTTACAAAATGGATTTATGTCGTTGCACTCTAAACAAGAGAGAGGAACACCAATTATTACATCATGACAACCTGGAAGACCGCCAAATACAGTCCCTTATATCTCCTTATAAGTACTGTTTATTAACGTATATGACAACACACCATCAGCATACGGTGCATATGGTAGTCTTTCATGATGTTGATGCTTTGTGCCGTATTTACAATCAAATACAAGTGACAGAAGCAAAATCAGAAAATATAATTGAGTTTACTTTTGCTGTCTATAACTTTGAAGCTGCATCATCCTCCATTTGATTACTCAATTTTCCCAGTGTTATTTGCTAACGTTTGTGTTATTTCGCAATGGTTTCCAAAAAATAGTGTCATGTTAAACTCTGCTAGGTCTAGGGAAGGAGGGTACAATATGCCACCCCGTCTGTCATACTTTGTTTCATAACTTCTAAAAGAACGGCTTATTTGACTAGAAATTTTAGGAACTCTCTATTATTTATTTACGTTGGATCATTTTGAAAAAAAACAATTTGATAACCGGGGATAATATTCCTTTCAAGTAAATTGTTGACAGGTGGCTGAATTTGTTTTTTCCAAAGAAAATGTTTTTGCTCGAGAAATCTTCTGGCAAACTGTATCAGAAAATAAAATTTACCTAAAAATTTACGCCACCTGTTTTGACTAGAAAACGTCATCATAAGTAACGTCGTCATCAAAAATTCTGAAATGTTTATTATGTGTTAATCTCAATTTCATTAGTGCAGCGCGGTCCTATCAAAACGTTCTATAAAGTAGGACACAATGTGCCCATTCCCCTTAGAATCTTGGCAGCCTAGGCCTAGCTTGTATCCTCACGTGATATTGTGTATTATGAGAGACATTGTCTGAATGAATGACGAATATGATGCATATACAGACTTTGAATAAAAAGGTACTACACAGTCCATATACAGAGATATGTAGCGGTAATTACCTGGTTTATCAGTTATGGATTGAATTGCTAAAAAAGATGTAAATAAATGAGTACGAATGTTAGGTACTTGTGAAGCATATATTACCCAGGAAATGAGGGTTAAAAAGTCATCCTATAATCTACCCGAAACTGGAGTATTGCCTAACACCTGGCATATAGCCTAACACAAGATCTTGAAAAATAATCATTGACTTAGTTGTCAGAATTATTTTCCATAACATCAACACAATGTATACTCTTGACAATAAAACTTACTTATATTGATGGTGTGTTCATTGTAACATAATGTACACAAATATATACTCACGTTTACATATTGGACACGCATATAATTCTACTCGAAGTGCTGCATCAGGTTCATGCTCTGTTGGGTCATTTGCAGGGAAAATGCGAACAGCTATAGCATTGAAACTTAATGCGTTTGCTCTGATAGTATTGCCATCATTGTTACCATCAAACATGGGCGATCCTTTAAACTGAAAATTAATATGTAACAGGTAATATTAATTAAATCTTAAACTTTTTATTTGGCAATATTTTTTTTTTTGATAAGGGTATGGTATTGAAATTTGGTAACTTATCCTAACTTTTATCAAGGATTTTGACCATTATTTTTTTTAAAATTTTTACCAAGTTTTACACCATTAGTTAGTTCGGATTAGTGGTTCGGAAGTAAAGACTACAGACATTTTACAATATTTTACGCTATTAATGACGTCATAGCAGGTGGCAGTGATGTCATCAAGTCACAAAAATGTTTTATATAAATATACCAAGTTTCATGCCATAAATAAGTATTAGTCGTTTGGAAATAAACGCCATAATCATTTCAGAGCACTTTTCATTATTGATGACGTTATAGCAGGTATCAGTGACGTCATCAAGTCAATTTTTTTGGTCAAAGTGTTTGTATTGAGTTGTTCTATAAGTCTACCAAGATTCATATCATAAGAATTAGCGTTTCGGAAAAAATGACCGCAGGCACTTTATGCCTCTCCCCTCCTCCCCAAGGGCTATACCAGCCATAAAAATCCCAATGTCAATAGGGTTAGCTCATAATATTTGAACAAAAAATAATGATCGTTAAAGTATTGTTAATACGTGTAACAAAATAGTTATAAGTGTAAACACTTACTGCATCTGCTGTTATCCAGTTTTTCTTATCCATTGTATAAAACAAGAAGAAACGTTGTGTGTATGCTTTTCCATTAGGATTGCCTTGAGTTTTGATTTCTTTAATTGTTTCTACTTGATTAAAGTTGATCTGAAGATAAGCTTCTGAATCTTTAGGCATCCATGATCCAACGCCATTAGAAGAGGCCTTATTATTTAACCTTGCTTGTTCTGGCCCAGTGTGCTGAGCTGTTCCCTTCTTATTTACTTTGATTGAATCTGAAGTCATACTAGCATCCGGGATTCTGCCATCAGAAACACCAATTGGTTTAAATTTCGAACAATCGCATGTTTCTTTCGTACTTGGTGTTGTCTTTGGTATTGTAGCAGGATTCTTTGTAGTTGTGTCAGTAGTTGGTCGCCGTGTTGTCTTTGGTATTGTAGCAGGATTCTTTATAGTTGTGTCAGTAGTTGGTCGCCGTGTTGTTTTAACAATTGGAGTCATTGTCGTTGTAACAGTTGTCAGCTCTGCTGATGTGGTTGGTGTTGTTTTTTCCTGTGTTGTAACATCTGTATCTGCTGTAGGTCTCCTTGTGCTTACACTTGGTACATGTGTTGTTTTGGTTGGTTTTTCTGTAGTGACAGTTGGTTCATTTGTGGTTGTAGAAATAATTGTGCGCTCTATACTGGTTGTGGTCGGTTCTTGTGTTGTTGTGGATGGTTTCTGTGTTGTACTTGAAGCGGTTGTTGGTTTTTGTGTAGTCGGTTCCTTTGTTTTTGCTGTTGTTACACGACTTTTTGTGGTTCTGTTTGGTATCGTTTCTTTTGTAACGGTTATTTTAGTAGGTCGTTGAGTTGATGTTTTCATACAGGAACATGTATACAACTCTACCCTAAGAGCTGTTTCTGGATCACCCATTGATACATCGTTTACTGGGACGATTCGAACTGCTCTAGCTGTAAAGTTAAGGGCGTTGGATTTGATTGTGTTTGCATCAATGTTTCCATCAAATATATATTCTCCTCTTTTCTATAAATAAAAAATCTGTTTTTATGATTATGCTCTCTATATAAGAGAGTAATTCCTTTCAAGAAAAAATATTTCTGAGTCTCTAACCAGCATATATAGAGTTAAACCGACTCTCTCACACTCTACCATAAGTGGATTAATTTATGCGCGGGTTTAATTTTGTGGACGGCTGATATTGAGATTTTTTGAAATCCGAGAAATCCGCAAAAATTAATCCACTTAAGGTAATTTTCTATGTCGATGTTCTAGTACTTGATTGGTTTTTCGGAAGCAAGAAACCAATCAATTGTTAGATCGTTGAATAATATAGCAAATACTCACATAAGATACTTCTTCAAAACTCTTTCCATCTTTTGAATAAAACA
Organism: Neoturris breviconis; assembly: GCA_032360805.1. Lineage (NCBI taxonomy): Eukaryota > Metazoa > Cnidaria > Hydrozoa > Anthoathecata > Pandeidae > Neoturris > Neoturris breviconis. The sequence goes on along the minus strand of JAULBZ010001125.1, from coordinate 3,143 downwards.
AGAAGAATCTTTTTGAATATTTGTTATCAACTGGGTGACCTTGAGTTCTAATTTCTTTAATGTTTTCAAGTTTATTAAAGTGAATCTCTAAATATCCTTCTTCATCTTTTGGTTCCCAAGCACCAGCACCTTTCTCTGATGGTTTATTATCCAGTCGCGCTTCACCTGGACCAGTGTAAGACGATCCTGGTCGACGCACACGTATGGAGTTACTTTTCATGCTGCTGTCCGATATACGACCATCTGATACACCAACTGGTGCTAACGTTTTACAATTACAATTTTTTGTCGTCACTGGAGCTTTTGTAGTACTCTCTAAAATGGATCAATTAAAATGCGTTAACCCTATTCAGGCCGGGCCTTTTGGGGGCTCTGTACGATCGAGGGGAGGCTAAAAAATTCCCATCCAATCTTTGTAACTTTCAAGAAAGATAGATCGTCACATAATTAACATTTTAACTCCTAAGATCTTAAGTCCTAAGCCTTAAACTCTATTTCAACCGTGCTTTTTGTGAAAAGTTATTTCCGGAGGAGGGGGCATAACTTTTGAACGACTAATAGTATAGCGATGAAACTTGGCAGGCTAATAGTTTATCAGGAAAGGAATTATTTTGCTGATGTCACCATTTTGCAATTGCTAATTCTGCTTAAAATGTGTATGTTGTTAGAATTACAATTAAAAGAGTTCTTGATAACATTTTACGGTTTTGAATTCGATTTTAGAAAACTATTGTGTTGCTCTTTAACCCTATTCGAACCGGGCTTTTTGGAGCTTTGAGTAGCCGGGAGGAGAGGGGGGGACACAAAGGGTCCCCCTCTATAACTTTGGATGGAACCATGCTGTAGCGTTAAAACTTTCTAGAAAGTTAGATCAACACTCAATTAACATTTAACCCTATTAACCCCCCTCCCCCTCCCCTCCCCTACTTTTATTCATAACTTCAGTACGAATGGCTATTACGGCTTGAAATTTTTGGATTTTCCTATAATTTATCTAGGATCATTTTTAAAAAAAATATTTTTAGTAACTAGGGGTAGTTTTCTCTTAGCAACCAAATTTTTGGCAGGTGGTAATTTCTTTTTTCAAAAAAAACTTTTTCTTCTTTTTTTTGCACCACCTGTTTATCCATGATGACGTCATCATAAGTAATGACGTCATCAAAAAATATTTATGATTAAGTATTGTTGATCTGTTGGACTAACTTTCTGGAAAGTTTCAACATTATAGCATGTTCCCATCTAAAGTTATGGGATGGGGGGAGCCCTAAAAAGCCCATACTGAATAGTGTAAAGCAAAATAATTCACAACGGGAAAACAGGTGGTGCAGAAACAGGTCGTGCAGAAATGTTCTTTTTAGCTAAAACTATATACCAAAATGATTTTCAAAAAAAGTAAGAAGAATGTTGGTTTACCACCTGTCAAAAAATATGGTTGCTAGGGTAAAATTATCTCTAGTTACCAAAAGAAAAAATGATCCTACAACCGATCGCATAAATTATGAGACATTTTACGTATTTCAATAAGCAATACAAGCCACAAGTAAAACGTAAATACGGAAAATGACCACTATTCGAGTAAACTTAGGGCTTAGGGTATTGGGTCTTTTTGCAAACTCGATAAATTCTGCTGTTCATAGCAGCCTAGTAACCAGGCTCTTGGAACTTATCCGATTTGTTGTGTCGTAAGGTTTGCTACCGAAAACCTATGGCTTTTTATCTAATTGGAAATTCGGAATTTTTGCTTGAATCAAGCGTAGATAAATGGTAGGAAAGGTCATAAAATCTGTAATCATATAAGTCATTCATTCAAAAGTTAAAAATGTTTTTTGTGCTCCACTTGGCCTAAATAGGGTTAACGTGGTTTTTAACAAAAACATTGCAAAATACTGAAATTATTACCGAAAAAGATTTTATGTAACTTGACTAGGTTTCATGTTAAAACTGTTATTCAACCATAAGTTATTGCAAAATAATGAATCGTTGATTTATATGGGATTTCCCTATCTAGAAATAGGTGATCTCAGGTTATGACTATATGTTTTGATCCGCTGACGTAATCTAGCAGAAATTTGTGTCTTATAGAGAGTTGAAAAAATCTACTACATAAATTTCTGAGTCTTAAGACTACTCGATAAGTCTCTGATGAGATGAACCTCTTGGGTATTCCCGAGGTCGTTTTCCGCATTTGTCTTTTTACTTGTGGCGTGTGTCGTTCGTCGAAATTTGAAAAACATCTCATATTTTATGCCAAAGATGGTACATCGTTGTTTCTTCTCTGTAATTATTGTTAGAAACAATATCAAATCGACGTTCCGACGTTGTTTTGACGTATTTCAACGTTAATTCGACGTTGTGGGTGCTTTGAGGCATATGTTTTGCTAAAAATATATATATTATACCTTCATAGGGAAGTACCATTGTTGTTTCTGTGATTATCTCTGTTACTAGAAAAGATAAGTGTATTTAAACAAAGTGTTCAAAGAAAAACCTGTTATGTAATCTACCAAAACAGTAAATGATGCAGGGTTCGGGGCTTGAAGGTGTACTTTAATAACACCGGCACATCGAAACCTAAATATGATGCATGTAACAATACATTTTTGTAAAAGTTTTGAATCGGTTTGGTGTTCCAACATTCGACACTTTGTTAAAGACTAAAGTATCTGTCACATTGTTATTTTCCATTCTATTATACATTTTGGATATCACGATACTGTAACAAATTTTTACCTATTCTAGTTGTTGTTGTTGTTCCAACTGTTGATGTAGACTTTTTTGTGGTTGTAGGCCTGTTACTTGTTTTTGTTACTGGCTTCTTGATGGTTGTTGTTTGACGTTTTGTGGTAATTTCTGTTGATTTCTCATTCGTTGTAGGCATAGTTGTAGATACGGTGGTTACCTTTTCTTTGGGTGTTTTTTGCACTTTCGTTGGTCTTCTTGTTGCTGTTGTTTTCGTTGTTGTTGTTGTAGTTGGTCCTGTCGTGGTTGCTGGTCCTTTTGTTGTTGTAATGAATGTTGTTGTTGTTGTTGTTGTTGTTGATGGTGGTGTTGGTGGTGGTGGTGGTCTTTTTGTTGTTGCAGTGGTCGTTGTTGTTGGTCTTTTTGTTGTTGTAGTGGTTGTTGTTGTTGGTCTTTTGGTTGTA
>JAULBZ010001124.1:0-24058 GCA_032360805.1 Neoturris breviconis | reverse complement strand
TATTCTGTTAAATATTCTAAACTTAATTATATAGTTAACTTGTAATCTTACTACTGATAAAATAAACTTCTTATCTTCTTATCTGTGATTACTTTTCCTGTCGGCACATGGCGTCGGAAAAACGTCGTGTGTCCCCTATATTTGTTTGTAGTGTTCCAGGGTTTGAACAATTTAAGCATGATGCACCATATATCTTGTAACTCTCTAAAAAACTGCAAACGGATTGTACTCTCCTTTGCAGGGCCCCCAAAAATGAACAAAACATCTTCAAATCACAGTTTTATCGGCTTTACCGTATTTTCCTTGATTCTAGTGTTTTTCCGCCAATACTGTGTAGGAGAGTGAAATGATGTTTTTAAATGTTTAGGAAAAGTCAACTATGACAGCGGATCGTGAAATAGAAAAATTGAAGACTGAGATCATTAAATTGAACGAATTGGATGATTTGAAGTTAGCATTGAAGAAAATATCAAATGGACATAACGATGATAGAATGAAAATTTCTGCTAAGATAAAAGAATTGATAACAAAAGAACGAGATACATGGGATAATGACGTTTTTGAATTAAAGGTATATTAGTATCTCCAGATTTACGTTCCGAACTTGTTCCGATTCTGGTGAAGCTAGGAAATTTGGCTAAAATAGTGAAAGTGGGCCGTCATGAACATATTGGAATATCACGAGATCAACCTCGTTGCCAGGGCCTATTCGAAATATGGCAAGAAGCCCGGGGAACGTGGTGTCTTAACTTTTCTCTGAGCTCTGATATCACCTGATCAATTGAATCTGTAGTCAAGTATAATTTAGTCCTGTTAGTATCACATTCCAGAAACCAGACGCAATTTTGAAATTTATAAATTCTCTCATAGGAACGTTATGAAACAATGAGGAAATATTCAATGGAATTAATTTCTATGGATCTTTCACACGAGCGCGAAATTAAAGATTTGCAAAGACGCATTTCATATATGGAAGAACAACGACGAGTAAATCTTTCAGGAAAATCAAGTATTAGTTTACGACAAGAGAATTTGTTTTCGCAGAAATCTGTTTTAGATGAGGAGGATAAGGGAGGTGCATATGATTTAAAATTCTCAAAAATCAATATGGCTATGAAAAGATTAAAAGATGACCTCAAACATGCGGAGTTGAAGAAAACTCGTTCACACTAAATGTTGTAAATATCAGAATCGAGAAATAAACTCTACTTAATCTAAGCTATACTTATTGAGCATATCACGGGTGAACGGTGTCAAATAAATGTACTGAGTGTTGATTACGCATTATTTGATGCTGTTTGACCATGGTCTGCCTAGTGTTTTACGCCGTGAAAAATTTACGGAGTTATCAGGGAACGTATTCGGTTGTTTTTTCACGTGATTTTCAGTAGAAAACAACTTGCTCAAAGTCCACAGTAACGACGCTTAAAAATTCCCACTTCTCTCTTGGTCCGCAAACACGGCTAATGCTAACTTCATGAAACTTGGTATGATTATGGTCTATCATCAAAGAAACAATTTGATATTTTATTTTGATTATGTCAGCACTTTCTTAAATCTGATTTTTTTTTCAAAAAACCGGTGTATTATTCAAAGTACAATTGAAGTTATTCAGCTTCATACTTTTAAGTTCTGTCTTCAATTTTTGAAAGCTAACGTATTTTAAAGGTTTTCAAAAAATTTAACCGGAATCGAAATTTGCCTAAAAATCGGAAAACCGAGATTTTTAGGACATAAAAGATTGTAGAAAGAATTCAAAGTTCGAGTCTTTAGTGCAAATTTGAATTCAATTGCGTTATTATTACTAAAGGTATTCACATTCTCGTTTTTGTCGGATTCAATCCCAGCAATTGGTTATTTTCATTGAATTTTGGCATATAAAATGCAAGTAAAAAATGTTCTAGACAACATTTTCCATTTATAGTTGCGGATATTGGGAGCTAAATTAGTTTTGTATAATTCCATTGGGAAGAGGATCAATTATCCCCGAAAACCAGAACAAAAATCTGAAATCTAAATAATCGAGGGAATTGGTGATGTAACACAAAGTTTCATGTTCCAATTCCAAATGTAACTGTTAATAATTTTGTGTAAAAAAACCTGAACTTTAATAATTGAAATTTTGCTGTAGGTGGTTTTAGAATATAGCCTTTATCTCAACTTCCTCGTTAGGTGTAACTTTGAAATTTGACGGAATTATGTGATGTAGGATTTAAATGAAAAGTCAACAACTCAGTAGCACTAGTGAACAAAAACGTTATTAAATACTGAATAAGGTCGCAACAACGTCAAAACGACGTCAAGACATTGTGCTGACGTTGTGTCGTTGCTGCGACATTGTTCCGTTGTTTCGTTGTTCCCACTGGGGTGAAAAAAGTATCATAAAAATAATTTGTGAAAATGATTTACCTGAAGTACAAAAACCAAACTAGTATCCAATCCTTAAAACGCACAATATAAAAGAAAGCAAACTAGTACCCAATGCGCTTCACAATAGAAAAGAAAGAACGGGTGAATACAGTAACAAATGAATCATCCTCATAGAACGTACTGCGCATTACAAGATCTATTTTGTTAGTTAGTTGCTGAAATGTCTTGTTTTGGCTTGTAAGAAGAAAAAAATACATATAGACAAAAAATAAGAAAAATAAAAGCCAGATGCTTGGGAGTCATCTTAAATATCTTATATTACTTTCGTGACCATCCCAATGTACCAGCAAGGTACAATCTGGCTTTATTAAGTTTGAATTAAGAAACAAGAGGTATAGGCAGAGCAACCGCCATTAACACGCTTTCTCCAAGTTGTCTGATAAGCACTAATACCCGCGATATTTTTGTTATATTTTTACGCTATACGACGTCTTTTCGACGTTGTTTATATGTCGCGTGCCGGCAGAGTACTGATTCACCTAATTGAGCAATTTAATAAATTTCGTTTCTTGATCACTAATGAAACCTCTTCAGATAATTTATTATGATCTCTAAAAAATAATTACAAACATAAAATAAGTTCAATTTCTTCAAAATATATTCTTCCTGGCGTCATACGCTCAGCAGTAAATGTATCCCATAATGCTTTATAATTATCCCCATGAACGTCTTTAAATAATAATTTTGCTTCATTAGGAGCTATGTAATTCTTATTTTCAATATCAAATAATTGAAAGTCCCAATATAACTTTTCACGTACATCCATACGTCTTTTTAATTCCATCAATACAGATTGCAAGTCATTTTTATGGCATGTTTTATCTCCACATATACGTTCAATAACTATATGAAAATGTTTGTTTGATAATGTATGAGTTGGATGTAATAGCAAGAATAATTCTTCAATACCTTTTTCATCAAGTTCTTCAGTTAGTGGATCTGTTAATCGATCTACAAGTGTATCGAATGTTGAATCGGTTGATCCAATCATATCAGATTTAAACTTCCACCAATCTTCTAGCACCAAGCGAATCCTTTATATTTCAAATTTCCGTCAATGAAAATGAACTTCTTTTACTGCCGATCCTCCAAGTGCGAATAAATTCGAAGCAAAAAAACTTAACTTCGAAACTTCGGTTTCTTCTTACCCTTTCTCTTTCTCTTGCTTGCTTCTCCTTTTTTGTTCTGTCAGAATTAATCTTCTTGCATTTATTAATATTGGTCATGTGTGTGATCCGTGCTCAAACGGTAATCATATTCTCCTTGTGCAATGTATAATTGAAACTCTGTTCGACCATGCCCACGGTAGGCTTGATTGAATGGAAACTAAGTTTGAATTTACATTCATTGATAAATAAATTTAATCGTTATGAAGTAAAATTTATTTAATTATTAATTACATTTTAGTTTTCAATTATTGATACAAATAATCAACGATACTAACCATTGAACATTGTTGCACGTAGCACATAAGCGTGCATACACGGCGTTTTTTAAAGATGGGTTTACACTTCGCCTAGTGTAAACCCAACTTAATGTACTCTGTACGCGGTAAATACCTTCTTAAAATATATTTTGGAATTTACCTCCTACCTTCCCCCTGCCAAAACTCCTGTTTGAGTTGTGGAATTACAAAAGTAGTAAAAATAAATTTTGATGAAGTGAGCATTATTTTTTATTACGTCATCGTAAACTATTAAAAACTTAAAACACTATCACAGTATGATACAAGATCACCTAAATAGTGATAGACATTTTTTGTAACTATAAATTACCAAAAAAACGGTTAAATTTGAATGCTGTACATAGTGCCAAACAAATGATTACCATAGCAACAGGTGGATAACATTGAAATAAACGTTTTAAGTGATAAAAGGCTTAGCTAAAGATATAAAAGGCAATTAACACTTTTCCCCCGCCCCATACGTGACAAAAATGCATACCTTTTACCTCAAGTTCTAGCATATCCTAAAACATATGTAAATAATTATCAACTTCTGCCATTCATGGACAAATTAGATAAATTCAAAGCCGGGAGAACTTATCTCAAATAGATTATTATCATTTTCACATTGTATATGGTTTTCCACTCGGCGAAAAATTCCGTCCCATTACAAAAAGATTTTTAAATTGCCGTCCTATGTGGTCTGTTTTGCTAACAATTATGGAGAAACATTTTGCGAATTTATTCTCAACGCCACAAGTGAAATATAAATGCTGAAAACGATCACAGGACATTTTGCTAACTCTCGGAACAAATTCGAATTATCGTGGAATTTGTCTTACAAAATCTAAGGCTGTTTGTCTAAGTTAAAATTCGGGATTATTGCACGAATTTCACTTTGTCTCAAATATTTATGATCATGATTGTAGAAATAAAACTCGCGTCTTACTTCTATATTAAATTTAGTTTTCTAATTCTGGCAGATCTGTCCATTCAGAAAATTTATTATTTATTTAAAAGCTTCCTTCTTTTAAGAACTATGTATAGTTAGAAGAAGAGAAAATTAAATTTTAGATTCAAATGCACAGCATAACGCGATATGATTTCAGCAAAAAAGGAACTACCGAACAACAAGATTTTTATATTTGATACAACATTAAGAGATGGTGAACAATCAGCGGGAGTATGCATGACACCTGACGAAAAAATAAAAATAGCGCATCAGCTAAAAGCACTCAATGTTGATGTTATTGAAGCTGGTTTTCCAGTTATTTCTGAAGGAGAATTTCATGCAGTAAAGACTATTGCCGAAGAAGTAAAAAACGTAACAATTTGTGCTATGGCTCGTGCAGTAGAAAGAGATGTACACATTGCTGGTGAAGCCCTTAACAGGGCTTCAAAGCGACGCATTAATGTATTTATAGCAACAAGTGCTCTGCACCTTGAATACAAATTAAAAAAGACACGTGAACAAGTTTTAAAAAAGGCAATAGGAGCTGTTAAACTTGCAAAAACATATACAAATGACGTTGCATTCACTGCTGAAGATGCAACAAGAACTGATAAACAATACCTAGCTCAGATAGTTGAAGCAGTTATTATTGCTGGAGCGACAACTATAACACTTCCTGACACAGTGGGTTGCTCCACACCAGAAGAATATGCTCAACTTATAGAATACATCAAAGAGAATGTGAAGAACATCAATGAAACAGTTCTAAGTGTTCATTGCCATAATGATTTAGGTCTTGCTACAGCAAATAGTTTAGCAGGCATACAAGCAGGGGCACGACAAATAGAATGTACCGTAAACGGTATTGGTGAACGAGCTGGAAATTGTGCGTTAGAAGAAGTTGTGATGGCAATCAACACACGGAATGATATATACAAGTATCACACCATGATTCATACTGAAATGCTCACAAGAACAAGTCGTATGGTTGCAGCTCTTACGGGCATGCCGGTACAACCTAATAAAGCAATTGTTGGCAAAAATGCGTTTGCACATGGAGCTGGTATCCATCAACATGGTGTACTTGTGAAGAGCGAAACCTATGAGATTATGAAACCTGCATCTGTAGGGTATGAAGATAGTTCGTTTGTTATTGGGAAACATAGCGGACATCATGCAATTAAGGAATGGTTAAATCGAAATGATGTTGATAAAAATCATGCAGAAATTGAAGAGTTATTGAAACAAATTAAAACATTGTCTGATAAACAAAAAGGAGTGGATGATGAAGACATTTTCAGACTTCTTCAAATAACGAGAAACTAAAGCATCATTCGTAATAGAAGGGACATCCTAGATATCTAATACTCTAGCCGGCACAAGACATCTGACGTCGAAAAAACGTCGTTTACACGTCACAACGTCAAAACAACAACATTTCAATGTAGTTTCGACGTCAGGTAAACATACTGCACATCTGTGCCATTTATAATATGCCATCATCATATGTGACAGCTAAAAGAAGACATTTTATTGGTATAATTGTTCATCACACAAAACTTGGTCATTTTTTTTTTTGTATAATTTTATATGTCTTTGTAATTTCCCTTTGATAGAAGTTGAGACAGTGGCTATCTGTACTTTGAGTAAAATTTAAATTATAATTCAAAACGGTACCGGTATTGTGTCGTCTGTAACACCACTCTATTTTTGCCTTGGTACTTACTTACCTGAATTTTTCGCGCGTTTCGATCTTCTTCGGATAGAAAACGAAAGTGCACTCTCCCGTTGAGATTAAACCTCAAAGTGGTCAATATTTACAACAACATAATGTTTTAACAGATTGGTTACGAAAACCTCTATGAACAAGTACGGAATGTGCTTAGTGATTTCGTGTTGGAACCCATTTTTATTCTGTTTTGGCATAGCATAGTTTTAGAAAAGAAAGTTTGTTTTCTTCTGGGATTTATGTTTAGTTTACAAGGTAAGATTGGTCTCTCTTTCAAGCAGATCATTTGTCAGCACAGTTGCAAAAACAGATCGATTATCATTCTTCCATGTGTTTTCTTTGGCTAGTTATTGATGTGAGACTGGTGGAACAGGTTAAAATCGATCCTGCTTTTCTCTAATCTAACCTTGGTTTTGTCAAAGAGTTGTTATTATTTCTTGCACAACTATGAGTTCCACATCTAATCATAATCACTAAATTATCTGAATTTCAATATTTAATATTTTCTGTCAGAGATAAAACAGAATGAGAGATATAACATCCATCGACAGTCATAACATGTGATGACAGATAAAACACTCACCGACAACACTCAAAATGACAGTTACAATCGACGGCTGTCGTTTCGAGTGTTGTATATATCTGTCGTCGAGTGTTTATGACATGGGTTGCATGTGTCGTCGAGTGTTGTCACGTTTCCACACTGTCCAGGGTCGGCGAAATGTCTTTGAAAGTGGGTCGGTCATAATATAGTGACTAAGGGAGGACCCATTATGATTGGGTCTGACTGGAAAAATATCAACATATTGGATAATATTGGCTAAAAATATATGGGCATCAATAATCATTCTAAATGCAACGCAAAATAAGATATTCAGATTAAGATATAAGACAAATTAGTTTTCTTCAAAAACAAGCTTTTCAAAGATTTGGCTCTGCAAAAAGTGGGTGGTCATGGCAGGAGAGAATCTATTAATCTAACTGATTCCTTCAACAAGCAATAAAGGGGGTTTTATTTTTTATTAGTGGCTATATATTACTTATATCGAATAACGCGTATATTTAGTTTTTCATATAAAAAAGTATAGAAATCTCAAAGTTATTGAAAGATACTATATATTATATTATAGTGTATATGTGTGCATTTATTTAGTTTATTCACGAAACCAAAGCTTAGATAAAGTTTGTACAAAATTCAATATGTCGAAATTAATGCTAATATTGTTTTCGATTTTACAATTTACGGAAGCTTATTAGAGCCATTCAAACACTTAAATTATCTAGCAGATAATTTGTTATCTCATAGATAGTTTACTATCTTATTGATAATTGATCTTAGATATAATCTTATAGATAATTTATTATGTTGTACATAAGTTAAGTCATGGCTCATGGATAATTTAAGTTATAGATAATTTATGTCATACATAATTTATCTTATGGATAATTTATCTTACATATAATTTATTTTGGATAATTTATTTTAGATAATTTTTATCTAGGATAAATTATCAATAAGATAGTAAACTATCTATAAGATAACAAATTATCTGTTAGATAATTTAAGTGGATGGCCCTAATAAGCTTCCGTAACAATTTGCACTTCATTTGCACTTCATTAACATGCTCAAAAGTAAGAAACGTAAACGTTAACATGTAAAAAGAAATGAACTTGTCAAGAAAAGAAAGCGACAAAATAGTGCTGAAAGAACATGACAAAAGAAAACAGCGAATGCGATCTAATTGGATTAAGATGTATTAAGAAGGATTTTATTAGCGGTTGAGGACTCCAAACATTTCTAATATCGCGGAATTACTTTTCGTGTGTTTGTCAGTAAAAGTGTAATTTGCGGAATATACTTTTGCTTTTTTCTTGCTTAACTCTATAAGACCCGGGCAAAAAGATTGCATTAGAAATACTGAAAGAAAGATCTACCTTCGACAACAACAAACTAGATGATTTTCGACAAAGAATGAGTGCTGAACACAAGTGAGCTAACGAATTAGCACAGATGCAAACTGAAGACTCCATTCTGAATGAGAATTTATGATGCGATTAGGATTAGATACCGTTGGGATCTGAAATACCTTCCTTCATTATGTGCATGTGGAAAACGATTCGATGTAGACCATGCGATGCGATGTATCAAAGGTGGGTATATACATCAAAGACATGGCAAAATTCGAGATTTGATGGCCAAACTGACCCAAAAAATATCAAAAGATGTCATGACAGAACCTCATTTAGAGCCACTTACGGGCGAACGGTTGCGATCATCAGCCAATGCAGTACAAGACAAGTCGTAGTTAGGGACTGGAACTCAGGCTACCAATGCAGCAGATGAAGCTCGTTTAGATTTGAGCGTATAAGGTTTCTGGCAACGGACCAAAGAGCATTCTTTGATGTACGGGTTTTCAACCCATTCGCTTTATGGTACCGTAACCAGAAACTTCAAAATGCCTTTGCTGCAATTGAAAGAGAGAGAGAAACAAAAAACGTGCATACAGACAGCGCGTGGTAGAAATAGAGCACGGGTTTTCCACCCATGTGGTCGCAAGATTAATTTTTATCAATGCTGTCCTCCTCTGAATCTCTGACAAACGTTTGCTTTGCTACGCACTGCAATACTTATGTCAGAGGTTCTAGAAACCAAAGTAAGAAAATGGATATTGATATTGGAAACATTGAAATTATAGAGAGAGAATCTAAAATTGAATAAGCGATCTATGTTTGTAACCGCAACCTTTTCTTCCTATTGTAACATCTTTGTTCTGCGTTTACTGTGAAGCCGCAACCTATCGCTATAGAAACAGGCTAATTCAGGTCCATAATCAATAATATCACGTTAAAAGAATACTGGCGGGTTCAAAGAATCCCCCTCCATAACTTTTGATGAAGTTCCAAAAAAAAAAGTAATACTTTTTTAAAACAATCCTAGATAAATTATCGGAAAAGTTCCAAAATTTATATTCCTCTAATTTATTTATTCAGAAGTTATTTAAAAAAGAGGGTCTTTGAACCCCTAGGGGTTAAGCAGTTTTTCATACATAATGAAACAATATTGATTTATATAGGTGACGTGTTAAATGTCATAAGATACAGTACTTAAAATCACACTGTAATACAACTTCATTCAAAGAGCTTGTTGGTTTTCGATATGCAAGGTACGAAGGTCTAAGAACGAGGTTGACTGTAATAATAATAATAATCAAAATCAGTGTCAACTCTAGGGAGATTGTAAAAGAAAGATGTGTACATAAATTAATCTACCCTATATCGGCACGAACAATTTCAAGTTTTTAATCTAGAGATCTTTCATGTCGTTATTTAAGACAGATTACCCAGTAACTTCTTCAAAGTACGCAGTTAGAAATGATGTTCTAAAGTCTGTCGACTTCAAACAAGTTTTTGGCCACTGGACTGTGTTGATACATTCAAATTTCAAATCATGAAAAGTCAAAAAAATATGTAGCAACCACCTTGTTTGGTGAAATATTATACCTTTTTTGAGGAAAGAATCGCTTCTACTATTTTTGATATTTTTATTTTATTAAATCATCAGAACGTGATGCATATCATTCATCAAGTTAAATTTTGTCGATAATCAAGCATATGCATCTTTAAGAGTGCGAAAGTATCGTATAAAAAATTATCCTTTAAGTTCGCGAGTAATTTCATACCTGTCAATGATATTGTTAAAATGTTAAAATGAATGCCACCCAGAAAGAATACCACCCAGGATCATGCCACACAAGACGTTTTCACTAGTTCTTTTATATTATTATGATGTAACGTTACGTAACAATGACATAAAATTCGTTCTTCTTTGAAAGTTGCTTAGGATAAACTTTGAATACTGAAAGTTGCTTCGGTTGCTAAATGCTTCGATATATATTTACTTTTGAAAGAAAGATAACCGAAAGGCCTCATTCTAGAACTTTATACACAGGTATAAATATATTATCCATAGGTTTGTTTTGGAAAAGAAAGAAAAAAAACAGGTAACTTACAGCATTTCGAATTGACATATAAATGAAAACGTGTGATTGAGTACTAAAAGTTTTTACTGTCTGAGTACTGATTGCTTATAAAATGGTTGCTTATAAAAAAGTGTAACCCTAAAGATGTAGTGAATGACCATCAATATATCAACAAGAATATCACAGGCGACCAGGTTAGTTCGATGTCAGCAATCAATGATGCATATATATGTCCAACCACTAGTTTCTTAAACGATCAACAATAAATCAATCGAACAACCAAACATATATAAAGAAATAAACTGTGTTTGGATGCATATATACGTCCATGGTTGCTGACATGACCCTTTTGTGACGTATATATATACGTCCATGGTTGCTGACATGACCCTTTTGTGACGTGCATATATACGCCCTTGATTGCTCATATCAAAAATCATTGGCGTCGGAATCATTAACAGGAAATGCGTTAATGCAATTAGAAAATAATTATTTCTCTTTCTTGGTAGCTTTGGTACCATTATTAATTATTATGCCGCATTGAAGAGTGGAATCTAGCGTATATTAAATAAATCAATCGATAATGAATAAATCATCGTCTGTAGATCAGGCTATCGTTTACATGATGGAACCATGGATACCGAAACTTTTGATTGTCATTGGAGCGGGAACGATCTTTGTTGTATTGCTTTCAGTGCTGCATCACGTGATATGGGTGCATGTTCTATATTGTTTATAGTGCTATTAGTTCTTGGAGGTTTATTTTTATTTGCTTGGAATATTACTGGTAGCGTTTGGGTATTTTCAAAATGGAAAGATTGGGATTCAGATAACAAACAACTTGGTTGTCATAATGATATGTATTTATTTGTATTTGCATTATTGATTTTTTTTTGGATTACAATACATTGACAAGCAGGAGGACCATCAAAAGTAAACACATTTTCACACGCCTGCACACATGCTCGTCTCCAACCGTTGCTTAGATAAAAAAAACTGTCTACTCAAAATACGCATATAACTTTGAATACTGACAACGTTTCAAGTCTTAAAAGAGACGGTTACTATGGATTTTTATTCCTCGAGTGTGTTTTAGGCCCCTGTTGCTATGGGTCCTGTACCCCAAATAGTCACCATTGAAAAAGAAAATCAGAATACTTTCGACATTTAAAGTAATTAAAACGTTTATAATTCAATGGTTGGGGAACCATCTTAGAAAAAGCTCCAAATTGGAGCATTTAACATTTTCATGTAACATCCACCTTAATGCAGTGAAGTGCCATATAAATCATAGGTGTTCCTCGCCGCACGTATTCTGCCTTCCGCGAGATTAGCCTCATATGTTCAAATATCAATTTCCATGTGCGTCAGAGAAAGTCAAAAAGTCATAAAGCAGAATAGCGCTTATACAAATTTTAGAAATTGTTTCATAAAAATTGATGATGTAATGATGTGATTACGTTACTTTAATAGTTGTTACATTGGCATGAGTAAAGAGTTCAATTTTTGACATTTCTTGTCAGCCCATGTTATGAATGTCAACACAAATATAAATAACTGCGAGCATATAAAAGCGCACGTTTAATACAAAGTCATTCAAAAAGAAAAATTTGCGTGGGCGTTGAGAAAAAGAAGAAAAAAGGTATGCTTAAAAATTAATCTGCAACAAAGATTGGTTCGTTCGGTACAGAGAACCAATCATATGCAGGTCATTGACTCAGTACTCTTATCCACAAGCAATACTTTCAAGGTGGTGTTCTACTGCAAGTGTCAATACCACAACATTTCACGAAACTCTCGAATGGAACCCATGACATCATTTGGTGATATAGTGGATGTTTGAGATAAAGTCTAAATGTAGGAATATAAGGCGCTCTTTCAGTCTAGTGGCATTGTCTAATATTTATTTTTGTTGTTATTTCTCTATTTTAGTTACTACCAAAATGAATCAGAAATTTCTCCAGTTTTTGATCATATTTTGTCTCTTGCACGTATCAGTACATGGCTACCTCCGGGTTGGTAGAAAATACACACCAGGAGAGACTCTTACAGCCGAAACATACAGAAAATTGGTTCGTAGAGATAACAGTTTCGTGCTGAAACTTCTCAGACATCAAGAAAATGTTAAAATGTATGGTAAAAAGCAAAATCTTGACAACGGAATGGCAAAACTAGAAATCGAATAATTTTGAAAATATGACGGACAAGTTGGTGACGTCACTCTAATTTTCCTAATGGGCACATTTAATGTGCAAAGTTGGTTGAATCAGCGCTATTTTCGACGTTTTATTATAGTATGCCCACCCAGTGCGCAAAACCTTGTTTAAATTTCGCAATAAAGACGCTAGACTAATGTTTTCCACGTGACTCTAGCGTCTTTACTGAAGACTTTGAACAAGTTTTTGCGAATATTTTCTTATTTTGACTTTCCCATGAAGGACTTCTTTCGAGCAATAGATGAACTTCGGGTACAATGGGAGAACCCTAGATGTAAAGGAATTAGGTGTTGGTCTAGTTTTTTGATTTCTCAAAAATTAAAATATTTTTTTATCAACCTTGTCACTAGAACTCTGTAAGAGCTAATGAGCGTTTTCTTGTGCAGAAATATACACCCCTCTCGTATCGTCTATTGTCAACTAAAAAGGTGTTTGTATATATTGTATAATAATAGTTTATTTGCGTAGCATAAGGTGTAAGATAGTAATACGGTCCGGTGTATTTGTATGGACTGGTGTATCGCAAGAGACAGTTTGTATACTGAGATACACCGGATATACTCCGGATATACCGGACTGTATTTTGTATCATTTGTCCTGTATGTATATATGACATATTATTTTGTTGTGAATATTGACTGAATAACGATCACAGCGTGAAAACCTACTGGTCTCGTATTTCTCCGGGACTGTGTATTGCCATGTAACGGAGAAATACGGGATCGTATTTGGTTTTCACGCTGCGGATAGACAGAAATTTCTAAAATATAATTTATTATAAGACCAAAGTATAATATATTATAAATATTTGATGTAAATATGTAAATATATATATATATATATACTCAGTAAATGTTTAATAACGTCAAAGCAACGTTTTTTTGACGTTGATTAAACGTCATGTGTCGGAACCGTAATTTGTGAATACAAGATGTAAGCAAACGATGATTTGTCATTAGCCGAAACCATCCTCGCGTTAACCAAATGAAGACGTGTCAATCTCTACCAAAGGAATGTCTTAATTTAGTTTTCGCACGGTGGATTCGACAAATCGGAAATCAAACTTAAGGATATTGTGTAGCTTGAAATAAACCTAAGAGTCCTCCTTTCCAGACTAGACGCATATTTTAAAAAATAAATTATAAAAAATAATGCATTCATCTGCAACCTCGATCCAAGCCCTTCTTCTCATATCGTTATTATTTAGACGTATGACCTTCAGTAGCCTTTCATGCGTTCTAATGAAGTGAAGTTCAAATTTCCCGATTGTCTACAAATAAATCATATAGTCGTGGTAGGTCTCTGAAACGTCTGACCCCAGTCTAGAATTTTGGAAAGAGAGAGAATTTTAATAAATGGAGCGAATCATTTTTTCTGCAACATCAACCTATATAAATAATTGTAGATACATTTTGTAAATATTTATAGCAGAACCTTGGTATACAGTACTTTTGCTTTTCCACATAAAGGAAAATCAGTTTGGCACTGGTGACGAGGTGATAGGTATGTCTATCATTACTTTGTAAAATATGGCGGTTTATGAAATAAACACAAAAAGTCCACTCAGTTGTTTTATTTATTAACTATACAAATGTTAAACAGGCGTGTTAAGTGTATATGCATGGTGCCACTATCGCTTTTGTAAACATTGTATGTCATCATACTCGTACCCAAGAGTCCAAATATCAAGTATAAATGTTCTTCCTAGTAGACCTGTTCAAAGTCATTAGTAAAGACGTTGTTCTGGCGTCTTTACTGCTGACTTCGAATAAGATTTTGCCTACTGTTTACGGAAAGTCGACATTTGTCTTGTTGATATAATAAATTCCATTTCAACAAAGAGAGGCAGGGGTATGGGGGTGAGGTTGCTATAAATTATTTTTGTGACAGTCATGACCTCTCATAAAAACCTTCTTTTAATTTTAATCACTGTCCAAAAAAAACAAACTTATATAATTTTGGAATTTGTACCATGTAAATATAATGCGGCAAGATATTAGATCATTCGTCATATTAGATCATTCGTCATAATTCTTGTAAGTCAATTGGCTCGATCTTTGTATATTCGTTGCGTTTTCTATATTATTATACCTTTGGAGAATGAGACAAAGATTATAATCTGAAACTACTTAGAGCAAAATTTATATTATCAAAGTTAAGTTTTTCTTTACATGAAATTAGGAATAAGTCACATTTGGAATTGAAACTCGAAACTTTATCCAATTACTACTGAAAATGATGGAAATCATTTGGACAATTATTTGTCACATGCATTCCGATGGCCAAGATTTTTCAAATTTCGGGGTTTTGCTCGGATTTTTGGGGATAATTGACCCTTTTTCCGATTGAATTTCATAAAATTCGTAAAGTATGTTAAGAAGGTAATATCTGAAAACAAAATTGAAAAATGTTGTCTAGAATGAAAAATATGTAATTCTGGGGTCAAATCCTACAAAAACTAAAATAAACCTTAGCATAAAAGAGGTAATTAACTTCAAATTTAGTTCATAGAGTTGTATCATTATTTGAATTATTCTATAAATTTTTATATCCATCGAATTTTTCGGATTTTCAGGGAAATCTCGCTTGGTTTCGGATAAAACTTTTTAAAAACAGGAAGATAAGTTAAAATACGAGTTGTTGTTTTTTGCACCACCTGTTTAGCCCTGATGACGTCATTATAAGTAATGACGTCATCAAAACATGATTATGCCAAAGTGTTGTTTATGGGTGGGACTAAACTGAAAACAAAACTTAAAAATACGGAGATGGTCCAAATCACCCTCTCAGTTTTTCAGCCTCAAAAAATTCCAATCTTATTAGAGTTAAAAGACCAAAAATGAGCGAATTATCGGGGAGTGCTTGTTAAAACGTTGGTATACTGAAAGACTTATTTAACCACATGACACCTACTACTGTGCAGCACGATACGCCAGGGTATCAATTCCCACTAATATTTTGGTGCAAATAAAGTATTGTCTGAAATGAATTTAGTGTTTTGATTGGTCCATTCGTGAAAGTTGAATTGACTTCAAGGATTATCATGCGTAATAGTAATTGTGTGTTATACACACTAATGTAACAGGGTGTTGAGTAAATACAGACAAAGCAATAGGGAGTAAATGCACACTGATTTAGTATGGTGTAACAGGGTGTTGAATAAATACACACAAAGCAATAGGGAGTAAATGTACACTGATTTAGTATGGTGTAACAGGGTGTTGAGTAAATACACACAAAGCAATAGGGAGTAAATACACACTGATTTAGTATGGTGTAACAGGGTGTTAAGTAAATACACACAAAGCAATAGGGAGTAAATGTTCACTGATTTAGTATGGTGTAACAGGGTGTTGAGTAAATACACACTGGTTTTAAAATTTATTTATTACAAAACATAAAAATTAATAAAATTAGAAATCATTTTAAGAGATACAATCCAAAGAACTACAGTATGTTCAAACCTGCAGTATTGACGGTAAAACAACGTGGTCAACTTTATTTTAGTGTCTTTACCGCGGTGTCCACTGGGATACATATTAAGTGCGTAATAATATATGAACATTTAAACATTCCCAGGGGGCAAAAACTTGTACAAAGTCCGCAGTAAAGACGCTAAAACAGTATGTTCGACGTTGTTCTATCCTCTTTTTACTGCGGACTTTGAGCAAGTGTTTGTCCACTGGGTTATTTTTATATCCCCTGACCTTTTCGAGCCTGAAAATAACTGTCAACAAATAACTGTGGAGGAGTGTTTTTTTTAGTACAGTATATTAAGCTGCAGTGCTGAAAACTATAAAAAAAACACTCTTCCATGTGTTGTCCGATAGTTATTTTTAGACTTAAGAAAGAAACCTTTCTTTGCAGGAGAGGCTACAGAATATATAGTAAAATTTGTATTAAATAACTATGATAACAGTGAATGCTTCTTGTGAAAGAGAGGGGTGAATGACGTCAATCAAGTTAAAGATTACTGACGTCACACCTTCATTCACAAATGCAATTTACATTAACGTTTACATTTAAGGTAAGAAATTTTTGCAGAATAAATTTTTGTGGACGAAGCCTAGTCTCGGTAAATCTATTTTTGTGGAATAACGTTTTTTAGTGTGTTTTGCGGAATTTATTTTTGCGGATGCGTGGTGTTTGGCGAATTTGCGAAAGATATATTTGCGGATGAGGAGCAAAAACGCGAAAATAAATTCCGCAAACATATTCCGCAAATACTTCTTATCTTAAAGGCACAAAATCACATTTCATATTGTTACTAACATATTCTGAAGATTTGACTCCGTAAGAATGAATATTAGCGAAGATATAATTGGTTGTACGAAAGTATATATTTTCTATACTCACTGCGTGGCAGCCATCTTGTTTGGCCAAACATTTTCTGTTTTCAGAGTAAAGAATTGCTTGTTTTACACTTCTTGACATTTTTAGACTGACATTTTTAGACTGATATTTTCTGAGTATGTTCAGTTTGTGTCAGTTATCCATTTTACATAGATATTGAAAATCTGACCAAAAAAGGTGATTAAGGTATATCAAACACCAATTTGTATCTCTATTGATGCAATAACTAAACTACCAAATGAAAATACTCTACCTAACAACATATTCGATTTAAAAGAAGAACATAGATCAGCATTCGTACAGAATTGTTGGTACCCAGTGCGCATGTTCAAGTTCGCAGTAAAGATTTTAGAACGATGTTAAAGACGTTGTTCCAGTATCCTTACGGCAGAATTCGAAGCATGCTACGGCAATCCAACCCCTTGGAAATCGGTGTAAAAAATTTTACGACAGACAAAATATAACAAAAAATAAAAATAATTGACAAAAAATATACATATAACCAAAAAACACAAAAAACAGCCCTTTACATAAATTAATTAATTCCCAATGCTTCTTTTACCTTGATAGCAAATTTAATACCGTTTCATGAGAGAAGACCTGGAGCAGAAGTTTGCGATACGAGTTGATTGTAAACAAACATCAACAACTGTGGTTAGCAGTTTTCACGTAGTAAAAAAAGTCACGTCAGTTCTTTAAAAAATAATCAATCACTGTGGAGGAGTAATTTTGAGTACTGCTTCAGATTTTTTAGCCTGAAGCTATACTTAAGAACCCCTCCTTCACAGTGATTATTTTCCCTTATTTTAATCAATGTACAATGTACTATGTTCATTGATAAAGAAAGCTAGACGGTTCATTCATAGTATTTTCTAGACAAAAACTTGTTCAAAGTCCGCAGTAAAGACGGTATTTACTGTTGACTTTGAACAAGTTTTACGTTTGTAAATATTTACCGATAGTTCCTTCGGGTGGTCTATATACAGACGGTAAAGCTTTGACTTGTACTTTATTGAAAGCGTATTTGGGTAATCCAACGTTTTTATATGAATTGATAAGACGTGTACCTTGGCTAAACAAAATAAGAAAATAATCATCATCAATATTTAGTCTATGACTTATTGCTAGAATGGAACGGTCTATACATACTCGTTTCTCTTGGTCCGCAAATACATAAACAAAAAAATGAAACCAATTAGTTTTTTCGTCGCTACTCGTTTGAACATCTGTGCGCATGCGATGTAAAAATCAAAATCCTGGGATTGTCAAATACTGAGTTTCGGATGTTTGTTGGTAAGTACTAAATATTAGAACAAAAGCTAAGACTTTTTTATATGGTAGCCATCTTGTTTTTGAAATTAAAAATCTCTTAACCTATGCATTTTTAGATATGTCAAGCATGAATATAACTGCCAGACATTACCTGTGTCGGAGTGTTTGAGAATAGCTTTAAATCTAAATCATATCATAAAAAAACTCCCCCACAGGTGAGGTTCGGCAGTTATATTGAGGTTTGAAAATTACGCTACTTCTACGCTTAACTCCGGGTGCCAAATAAATGCTGGACATAACTTATATAAGAGTGTTTATCCCTCCCTAACAGTTTATGTCCGACATTTGTCAGGCTTTTAATTAACATTCTTGTTTAACTTGTTTGAGTACCGTGGAACACATGCCAAGTATTTAGCCTGGAATGTTTACAATTTACTAACAAACAAATTACATTCAAGATGGGTGTCACACAGTAAAAATAATGAATATAAGATCATGAACATCAATGTGAGCGCAAATTATCTGTTTCAGAATTCCACATTAAGGACATTTGAGGAAACTACAAATTCCAAGACACATGACAAATTTAAAATATCATGTCGTCCCAAGACAATAAATAAATAAATTCCAGGATATTTCGGAATAATCTCTGCAGAAGAGTGATTGTGAGCATAACTTCAGCCTAAAGCTATGCTCATATATCCCTCCTCCAGAGTGATTATTTGCTATTATTTCGGCCACTGCCAGTATCGAATTTTAATTGTTAAGGTGGAATTTAAACAACGTTTAATTAACAACACATTTCACACATTCCTGTACTTTGGTTACAGTCTTCTTACCCATAGAATCAAAACAAAAAAGATACCGTTCTTGAAAAAGGTCTGAGTACGAAGTAAGTTAAGTAATAATAACCTTCGAATGCTGCTCAGTACTCTGTTCGAAACATCTTCTCGCATGCCATGTTCACGTTCAAGTATTCGGACGGTTTCCAATGTAACCGCCATTGAAGAGCGATCTTTTGCACTTTTACATGATGTTATACGTAAACCATTCATGCGAGCACAAAGCTATAAATTTTACAAATATAATGTTAACCTGAAGTGACAAACGAATCATTATAAAATACATATCCACCTAGGCTATAGAGAATGTTGAATGTCCTACAAAAACTGTCAAGGGTTTAATCTACCCACCCACCCCCGGCTAAATAGAGTTAAAATACTTACTTAGATGTAATTTTTGCCCGTTTCCAATTAATTCCTCAATAAACGATTAGACTGTTGTTTGGTTTCCTTATTAATCAATTAGTCTGAGTACACAATTAGAATATTAAGTTGTCTGTTCTAAGTTCAAACACTCACCTAAATTCCCAGTGGACCTGTTCAAAGTACGTTGTTCTAGAGTCTTTACTGCGGACTTTGAACAAGTTATTGCTCACTGGGTTAAGGTCATTTGTACTTTTGTGTGTCCAGGCATAATAGCGATCGATACTTTTTTCGATCCATTCTCCTGGTTTAAAACTATTACAGCTGGGCTTTTATGGACTGGGTAAGACTGGGGACGGCTTTATATCCTCCACCATAAATCTTATTTGGAATTCCAATGAAACTAAAAATTGTTCCATAGGACAGTATGTTTGATAACAAATTTGTTCCATAGGACAGTATGTTTGATAACAAAAGTTGTATTTTGAAAACATTCTTTGATGATTCTTGCGTTTGTACGGGCTGCCCAATAACTGATTGTCATAGCAACAGGAGTCATGGCAACAGGAAATCACCCAAATAGAATCTTGGGACAACTCAGAAAATTTCAACTTGATTACTTACTACGATAAGCACAATAATGTTTCATGCGGGGAGGGGTTTGAGACACTGGTCAGTTAACTCGTTCGGCTAACCTGGATTTTACTGGAAGATGTGCTAGTGTGTTAGGTCTATAATTTTGCCTAACCTTCCTAATTGAAGTGATGAAAGCAGGAAGGAGAAATTCAAAAAATACTACAGTATTCTTTTTTAAAGTAAAATAAACAACTTTTGAAAGCATATTGCTATGTTTTATTGCAATGTCGAACGACGTTGTTCTAGCGTTTTTACGGCGGACTTTGAACTAGTTTTTGTCCACTGGGTTAATTTTAAACCCCTTATCACCTCCCCAGCAAGCACACGACGTCGGATCAACATTACGTGGTTACTGCATTGACCCGATACCACGCTCTCACTTAGTTAAAGTTACCAAGTGAACAAAAACTTGTCCAAAGTCAGCAGTAAAAACGGTAGGAAGTCGTTCGGCGTTGTTCCAGTGTCTTTTCTGCGGAATTCAAACAAGTTTTTGCCCACTGGCAAAATTTTAAAAATATGTTGTTACCATAAAAGCTTACCTCCTCAGATATCAACAGTATTTCATAATTTTTACTTTTTTTTACATTTACAGTTGATCGTAGTTGATCCATTAAGTTAACCAATGAGGTAGCTTGACTGGAACGTGAACCGACTACAAAAACACATATAAAGCCAATCACGTGATCATGATTAAACAACATCAGATTTATGTTAGTTTCACATCGCCCATATAATAAGTAATGACATCGTCACAAAAATAATTCTGCAAAATCGTTTATTATGGTTTGACTCAACTTTCTGGAAAATTTCAACACTACATCATGGTTCTATCAAAAGTTATGGAGGTGTGGGCACAATTTCCCCCAGCAGGCACACCACATCGGATTAACGTCGAAACAACATTAAAACGACTCCGCGAGGTCGTTTCAATGTTGAACTGACGTCATCAAATGGACATAAATGGTCACACAACACCATCAGGGCAACATTGATGTTGTTTTGACAGCATTTGACAATGATGTGCATGCCTGCAGTAGAAAGTTATACATACCATGGTCAGGTGCAAAGTTATGAAAAGCGTCATAATAAATTTGAAGATATGACAAATTTTCTGTATTTATTTGTTCTTGTAAACTAGTATCACCGAAACTAAATAAAAAGATTATATCCAGTATACACACGACGACAAATCAACGTAAAAACGATAGGGCGTCGGATCAACGTCAAAACGGCATGGTGTCGGATCAACATCAAAACGGCATGGTGTCGGATCAATGTTAAGATTGGTTTCCACGAGGCAAAATAATCATTAAATAGGTAGAAATCAACGTCACACGTGGTGTTGCCTCAATTTCTACCAATGGAATGTATTCTGTTGGCTTTCACAGCGAATCTTTCACCGCGTGGAAATCAGCCTTTAAAACGACATTGCGACGTGGTTTTGACATAATTTATAACGTTGGTCCAATGTCACGTGACTGCAGGGGACGTAGAATTCATGGAATCGTAGTTTCAATAATTATTTTGAGAAAAGAGTCAACGAACTTGATATTGATTGGTTCATTCAAACTGAATAAACCAATCAAACGTTGCAATTTAGCTGAATGTAATCAAATTTAATTTTTACCCAAATCTACCAAAGAAAAAAGTAGACATTGGTAGAAATATCTATATATGTCACTTCAGTGTGTTTACTAAAAGCCAGCTTTATTTAAATTTGTTCATTTATTTGTTTCGATTGTTTTAAAAAAACGTTCGAATCGTGTAGACCTTGTATTAAATTGTTTTCAAGCAGTCCTTATGTTAAGTTATTAGGTTCTTTAATGAGCATGATTGTAGAAAAGTTTTAATAACAACACATTCTTCTTTCAACAGCACATTTGCCGACTACAAAATTGTCATAAACAATAATTAAAGTGCCGGACATCACCTATGGAGGAGTGTTTTTTGGTATAGTTTTCAGCTGCAAAACTACAAACTACACCTAAAAAACACTCCTCCACAGGTGATGTTCAGCAGTTATTTTTCGTCTGAGACATTACCTTTCAGCTAAAGTAGCTAATTCATTTATACCCATTGTAAAGAAGACCGGATGAAGGTGAATCACCTGTCGTTCTTGTAATTTTTGTGGTAATTGATGAAATTGTTTAGGTTTAACAGGAAACTCAACAATTACACCAGATCTATGGAAATAAAGATATAATTTGTGGTACATGAGGAGATTGGACAGGAAACTCAACATTACACCAGATCTATGGAAACAAAGATAGGATTTGTGGTAAATGAGGAGATTGGAAAGGAAACTCAACATTACACCAGATCTATAGAAACAAAGATAGGATTTGTGGTACATGAGGAAGTTATACAGGAAACTGAGCGTATTGAAGGATAATTGTATGTATAATGTCACGTGTTGTAATTGTATGTATAGTGTTGTAATTATAAATAAAATAAATAGAAGCCTTCTTGTTTACTAATTCTTGCACGTCTTTCTGTTTTTCATTTCACTTTTTAAGATTTATGTATTTTTTATTTGCCTTGAAATACGTGCCTACTAAGGTCCATTGTTGGTAACATAGATTTTGAAATTTTGGCCAACAAAGGTGATTATGTACCTTTAATGCCATACACAAATCCATTCTATAAGGTAATAAAATCCTGCCCCATAGTTATACATTGCTCTGTAAAACCTTTTGAGCATAGGACAATAGAAAAACAATCATATGACAAAATATCTATGTGGTTGGAGGGGGTAAGTCCTGTGCTTATAGTTTTATAAGACTGTTTCATGGACTCACTATCTGTGTTGTTGAAGGGTGTAAGTTATGTGTTCATAGTTTTACAAGACTGTTTCATGGACTCACTATCTGTGTTGTTAGAGGAGGTAAGTTATGTGCTTATAGTTTTATAAGACTGTTACATGGACTTATTATCTGTGTGATTGGAGGGGGTAAGTCGTGCTTATAGTTTAAATCCAAGACTGTTTCTTGGATTTATCCGGATTCTTAGAGGCTTATTTCTTGGATATCAAAATAACTATAACTCAAATAATATCTATATAACGTGAAAATATTTGCTCAAAAAAGCTAATTTTAATCAAGTTATCTCGTTTAAACATCAATTGCACAGCAGTTTTACAATACCAAAAAGAAAATAATCAAAACATTTCCCCACGAGATGATTGGTTCGAATGAATCACAATCAGCACAATTAAACGATTGCTGAAGTCATTCGGAGCTCGCTAAATGTAGAAAAACGTAAAAAAAGGTGATATTTTCAATACAATTTTACTCCTCTTGAGTTGAACAAAAACAATTTTTTTTGTGTCGATTATTTAATTACGCTTCAGTATGAAGCGGTATCAAGGTCAAAATTCATCGGTTTAAATTTAATCGTATCGCTACGTATTTAATCGATAAACAAGTAATATAGTTCCAACATTCGGAAGCTTTGCAATCAAATAATTATAAACCTCAATTGAGTTTGAGTTCCGATTGGTCAGAAACCTCGATTGAGTTTAACTTCCAATTGATCGAAAACCTCGATTAAATGAAAACTGAACACTTTACGGTAGATATAGTGCAGAGGTTACATAAAACAGGATAAAACAGGTCCGTAAATCTTCTATGATTGACTGATGTATGATGGGTAAATATGACAGAGGTATTATCATTGGTCCAATACAAAATCAAATAAATAACGCAAATGGCTTATTAGTTCGTACCAGGACGAGACCGAAAACTCCGATGACAATAGTAATCAACTGATGATCTCAATGGTTAGCGTCTACTAACACAATTATTACCATAACTTTATTGTGACCCAACTTATATAACACCA
>JAULBZ010001123.1:0-24065 GCA_032360805.1 Neoturris breviconis | reverse complement strand
TGTTGAGCAACAGTCGCGCAACAAGTGTTGCACAACTGTTGCTCAACAAAATTTCTTTATTGGAAACCAAGCTTAAGTTTTGGAGGAAGCATGGCGTAGCTATAAAACTTATCACACATGTTGTCTAACATGCTTTGTAAAAAATAAAATAAATTTACCCGTGATGATTATTTTTGCTGACGACAGAATTTTTCATGATTGATAAGTCAGCTAAATATTTCATTTTTATGTTGTTGTTTTTTTGTTGATTTTATTTTTTATCTTAAATTAATTCATTCCAATCTCAATAGTCAAAAGCACTTTTATCTTGTATGTATTCGCTAGCTGCAATGAAGCGCCAAACATAACAAAAACATTTTACGGATGCTCTCGACAAAAAAAAACACTGTCTGTATGATTATCAGAACTTGTAGAAAAATATTAGAAGTCATAATATTTCAGGTCAAAAGCCACGCCTTAAAAACAGTTACAAACAGATATCCAACATGTAGTCAGTTTACCACCATACAACCCAGGTAAAACATGTAGTCAGTTTACCACCATACAACCCAGGTAAAACGTCATGCTCAGTGAGCAATAATTTGTTCAAAGTCCGCAGTTTAGACCTTAGAACAACGTCTTTAACACTAGCGTCTTTACTGCCGACTATAAGCAAGTATTTTACTACTGGTTGGTGTGTTTGTTGCAGATGGCGTGAAAAATTAGCGAATGCGATCTGGATATCTTAATGGATTGTGTATATCCGTGACGCTGTTTGATTGTTTGTAAAAAAAAAGAAAAAAGAACAACATGCAGCATTAAAAATTTGATCGTAACAATATACGAAAATTGGCGCACGACACCGAGTATTTCCTATGCTTGGAGTAAAATGCCAAACATTTATCACGTAACGATATTGCCATTCTTCCTGCAATATTGCTTGGCAATGATTAAATGTTTAATAAAGCTATATGACACGTAGCGAACGATTATAAGACCACACTGACATCAAACAATATCTTTAATATCCATTTGGTCATATTAAAGTCAAACAATTCTCACACGTAATACGGTACCATATATGGACTGTGCATGTCCATATATGGCAACACACACTCCATATATGGAGATATATGTATTCAGCAGCCTTTTACGCTGTTTTCATTTAAATACTAATATGATGATCACGTGGCTTAAAGACACGATCAAGCAGTATCTGAGCAAAACTGAACCTAAAAAGTCCTCAACGATGATGTGATGTTTTCGACGTTGTTTTAAACATATTGTATTACGTCATCTGACCACGTGTTGATTTTAGTATAAATAACAATGACTTAAAATTTGGACGGAGACGATATTTAAGATATGTTAGCTACAATTGTTAGATAACAATTTGATAATTTCTAGTTTTTGAGAAAATTTCGGCTGTGTGAATGTATGTATTTTTCACAGCTTCTCTATATTTGTTTAGTCATGTGATATTGTTAGTTATTCTCAGTTTCCAGATATAGATGTGTGTTACAAAATTATGTCATGATTAAGTAATTTCTAAAAGCGTCCAAATATGGCGTCTATATCTTAATTCATGCTTAATTACATGATTGTCGTGACATGCCAAAATACATTTTTCTATTCGTCTTTATTGGCAATGTAGTTTCGTAGGCGTTTTATAACGCAACGAAACTGTAATCTTCTCATATTGCCCAATGGACGAACCTTTGTTTAAAGTCCGCAGTAAAGACGTCGAACTTTACTGCTGACTTTGAGCAAGTTTTTGCTCACTGGGTGTGTCCATCTTGTATGGTCAAACTATGTTCTAATATTTACCTAATATTGATTTAGTTTACCTTTATGCTAGTGCGACAACAGGCACAACGTATACACACAAATGTGTAATTGCGTAACACCATGCGAAGTAGAGTCAATTAATACATTATTTCTTGCTATTTATTGTGTTACAGCATTCACAGGTAGTATACAAAACATTGAAACTATCTTACTATTAAATGAAAGCCGGAGAAGAGTGTCATATCATCTAACTTGGGATTGATTGGCTCCTCCGGTACGAAGACACTAATCAAGACTCGATATGTAAATACTTACAATTCGGATAATTTGTATGGAAAAAACTATTAGTAAAACAATAAAATAATAGACCAAAAAACACTGAACGACAGAAAAAAATACATATACATTAACTGTAAATAATTTCGGACGGTTTTAATTTCTGACAGATAGGTTGCTCGAAGATAATAGGAAATAATTTGTAATCCAAAAATTTTAACTTTTTAGTATACTTACAAAAATTTGTGATTCGGAAACTTCTTGTCTAAGTGGAAATGATGATCATGTAATGTTATATATTATTATACAACTTCCCGGTATGTTACAACCATACATAATCCGGCTACGGAGTTATACGGAGTTATACGAGTCTGTATTCAGTACGGAGTTATACGAGTCTGTATTCAGTACAGAGTGATCCAGGTCCGTATTCAGTAGACTTTTGTGCTGTCTCCATTTATTCCATAAAACAAGTGGACTAGCAAGTCGTCGTTACTTAGCGGACAAAAACTTGTTCAAAGTCCGCAGTAAAGACGCTATAATAATCCGCAGTAAAGACGCTTATATAATTTTCAACTTTGTTCTAGCGTCTTTACTACGTACTTTGAACAAGATGTTGCTTACTGAATTCTGGTTGAAATGTTTCGCTTATAATATTGATCCGTTTATAACAGATTTCTCTCCCGGCCGTTTCTGGATTCAGCCTGCACTAACTATTATATTAGAGGTTATATAAAATGTTGCAATGGAAGCCAAAAAAAGACATACTATTGGTTGAAATTGACGTCACACATGGTGTGACGTCAATTTCTAGCAATAGAAACTCTGCTATTGGTTTTTCCGTTGATGATTCATTTTTTCGAAAACAAGTCAGAAAACGTTTTAGAATAATTGCTGAGGGAGTACATTCTATTCATAGTTTGACGAAAAGTATTGTCACGTATATGGTGATATTGTCACGTATAACGCATCAATAGCATTCCTTCTTTAAGTTGTTAATGGCTTTGGTATGAGTAACAATGAATATACTCAATATGTAAAAAAAACTGTTCAAGGTCCTCAGTAAAGACGCTAGAACAACGTTGAAAAACTTATTCTAGCGTCTTTACTGTGGACTTTGAACAACGTCAAACAAGGGTACTTCTGTTATTACAATGCACTGACCTTTGACGTTTTGCTACATAATATTTTGTACGTGTATTGTGTAAATCCATAGTCCATATATGGAGATATTTCGAATTTCGTCCATTGAAATATAGAATTTTGAAAACAAAATGGCAAGCAAGGTGGTTTATTTTCACGCATGAATACTTCGCGCAAACTTTAATATTATTTCTAGCTCAAAAGTTAATTCTGGATTAAATTTCTTGTAGTCTTCCAGCGAAGTAAAATATATATCATACAGATCTTCGATTTGGTTTTCCAGATACAAACCTGCAGTAATCGCCTTGTTTTAAGCGCCCCTCCTAAGCACCGAGCCTCAGACAAAACTTACTGGTCATGGTCGGTGTGTCTTTACTGCAGACGGTTCACATATAGAATCATATTCTGTAACATCTTTGTGTATAACCAAGCCTTTCGGACCGGGCAAAAATTAAAAATAGTCAAAAGGCGCCGGGGACGAACTTGATATATAATATGATCAAACTATTTTGAAGCATCGTCAACCTAACCATGTGATTATGGAGACAATTATGTCTCGATGCGCATATCACAAACTAAAAACGGCCTCATCGACATTGTTTTGTGTCTACATGCAGTGCTTAAAAGTGAATATAAAGTGTGCATTTCAAAGTGCAGTGCTCTCACAAAGGTGGACTTTAAGTTCATATAAAATGTGCATTTCAAAGTGCAGTGCTCTCGTGAACTTTAAAAGTTCATACAAAGTGTGCATTTCAAAGTGCGCATCATAAGTCAAAAGAGACAATCCTGCACACGACGTCAAAACAACGTCAAAACTACGTCTCAACGACGTCACAACGTTGTTTGGTCGCCGTGTACCCACTGGGAAATTAGAGAATGATAACTAACTAAATACATTTATTTATTGATGTCTGTCTGTTAATAAACTTGTTACCTTGGGTGATTAATTATTTCCCGATAGAAACAATGTAAACAATATTAATTACATGCTTCGCATTGCTTGTAAGTAATTAAACATCCGCGTAAAATTAGCCACAAGTAATAACTTCCTGTAGTTTATTATATGCTTTTACGCAATACCCTAAAATAAGGACGTATCTTTTCATATAATTAAATTCAAATTAGTAATGTTATCTTTAGAGTCATCTCCGTATTTGAAATTTTCAGTGAATAGTTCTGATCTTGCAATTGATTGGTTTTTCATACAAAAGAAACCAATCAACTGCAGACTTAGCGCTCTACTCTGCCAATATGTGGGTTTTAAATGAAGACGTTGCCATTGTTCTTGCGTTGATGATGACTTCTATAGATAACCCTCTTTTCGGATTTCTTCACTTGTGTATGAACACATTACTATGGTGTCTTTTTTGTTTTTGTTTTCGCATGAAGATTAGTCTATTTACAATAAGTGGCATGTGATAACCCTATATGGCCTGGGATATTTTTTCATATTGTAACTCTAGGGCTGGAGAGTGGATTCTACTCCCACTTTTTTCACCATCTGGTCACAACTTGGTAACCATAATGCAATTCTTTTCACCTCCTGGTCACAACTTGGTAACTATAATGCAATTTGTTTCACTACCTAGTCACAAGTTGGTAACCATAATGCAATTTTTTTTAACAACCTAGTCACAACTTTGTAACCATAATGCAATTCTTTTCACCGCCTGGTCCTAACTTGGCAACCATAATGCAATTTTTTCACCACCTGGTCACAAGTTGGTAACCATAATGCAATTGTTTCACCGCCTGGCCCCAACTTAGCAACCATAATGCAATTCTTTTCACCACCTGGTCACAACTTAGCAACCATAATGCAATTCTTTTCACCACCTGGTCACAACTTTGTAACCATAATGCAATTCTTTTTACCGCCTGGTCCTAATTTAGTAACCAAGATGATTTTTTTTTTACAACCTGGTCACAACTTTGTAACCATAATGCAATTGCAAATTGACAAAATCAAAATTACAATTATTATTGGTCAATAAAATGTTAGAAAAAGTCTAAAGATTTTGACTTATCTCGCCCAGTATTTGAAAACATTTCCTTACTGAGAGAGAGACTGAAATCCCCATGTCAAATAGCGGGTTAACTCTATAAAGTCCAGACATTTGATGTGCCCCTATCTACCTAATATTGCATCAACAAAAATAAAAAATATATACCTAGTGCTACCGTATTTTCAAACATGTAGCTGTGCGTTCAGATCTGATAACGGTGATTTCAAAATAAACTCTATTAGTAGCAATTGCGCATAATGTCGTATTTTGACTTTCACAGCGAGTTTTCGCCTGGTAGAAATCCACCTTAACAATGGGCTTACACGTGTAGAAATTTAGTATTTAACCATATATCGTATAACCTTATGTTTAGATACCCGAATTATAACTACACATCGTTAGACAAACATTGGATCATCCGCAATACACCATCACTAGACAATTTAAGAAGCCAGTTTACCGATGCCCTATACAGAAAACGTTTACAAACTCTACTCTCTGTTGATGATGCTGTCGAAAAGATTTATCTCATGCTAGTAAGGACACGACAATTGGATAATACGTATATTATGTTCACATCTGACCATGGATATCACCTTGGTCAATTTAACCAGGTTAAAGGGAAGGCACAACCGTATGAATCTGATGTACGCATACCATTTTACATACGAGGACCGAAAATACCGAAGGGAGTTTTGTAAGTGAAGAAGGGTGTTTTAGCATTAAATTGAAATTTGATTGGTTTGAAGCTATTCTAGTAGGGAACCAATCAAATTCGTCATCTTTGTCTCAGTACTCCCCAGTGGGCAAAAACCAGTTCAAAGTCAGCAGCATAGAAGATGTTAGAACAACGTTGAAAAATATTGTTCTGAATTTGAACCTTTTTTTGCCCATTGGGTCTTCTCTGAAAATAATAGCTAGAAATAAAGCATAAAAAGACCACATGAGAAAAAGTTAAATGTTATATACCGTAAACATCCCAGGTATATACCCAGGGCTAAATAACCGATAAAAGCAAATTTTGAGGGTTTATATTCGGAGGTGGTTTATTTTCAAGAGGGACTTATAAACGGGAGTTATAGTTAAAGTTATAGAAAACAGCAGTTTAGAAAGGTATTCTTTAAATTCATAAGGAAATTTTATATAAGGCTTAATTACACTGTTTGTTGTTTTGTGTTCCGAATTTGTAAATATGTCCAATGAAGTCTATATTCCAATAAACCTCAGAAAGGGCTGAGACTGAAAGTCACTCCACCAAAAGGAAGTTTTTGCAATGTAACAAGTTCTACTTTGAACAACGAACGTCTCGTTTTCATTGTTTTGTAAATAGGACTATTATTACATGATAGACACTGCAGTGCAATGTATTTGTGAATAGGTCTATCTATCCACCAATCAATCTGTAAAAAGTAGCAAACAAAACAATATATCCAAAATAAACATCAACAAGAAACCATCATCATAGACAAAAATGATCATCATTTTAGAGTTCCAGAGATTGCATTAAACATTGACTTCGTTCCAAC
The DNA here is from genome assembly GCA_032360805.1 of Neoturris breviconis. NCBI lineage: Eukaryota > Metazoa > Cnidaria > Hydrozoa > Anthoathecata > Pandeidae > Neoturris > Neoturris breviconis. The sequence continues at coordinate 17,347 of JAULBZ010001123.1, read as the reverse complement.
ATTTCTGGATATTGCACGTGCTAAAGTTCCAAAAAGTGTTGATGGCACAAGTGTAATGGATGTTGCAGTTGGTAAAGTCATTAATTGGAGAAAAAGGTAACTCTTAAAGTCGATACATTTAGTTCAAAGCGATCATTATTTAAGTAAACTCTACCCCCAGCTCTACCTTTATAGCACAGTTGGTTAGAGCGCTGGTTCTGCAGCCAGCAGGATCGGAGTGTGGTGTGAGCTCAAACCTCACTAAGTTACAACTCGTGCATAATTTCTATGTGGTACCAAAAGTATCTGTGTTCCTTACAGCCAGCACTTAGATTAGCACCGTAATCCTCACATGAGAAATTAGAAATTACTCTACCCAGTTGGAAAAAATCTGTTCAAAGTCAGCACAACGTTGTTGTTCTAGCGTCACTGTGGATTTTAAACAAGTATTTGCCCACTGGATAATAAGGCCTAGCTATATATTACATCTAGTTCTACTCAAATACCATCATAATGCCATCATAACATCTAAGAGCTTCATTAACTTTTAGTGTGTGACCCTGAGTTGCGAGATACGGTTACACGCCGTTCAGCGATGGCATTCTTACTGTGATAAGAAAGTAATGAGAAAGAAAGAAATACGAAACCGAGCTATGTTTCTTGAAAATTCATTATGACGTAATGAATTACTGTTTGTTGTTTTTTAGGAAAGTCTTAAAGCCAATATGGAGAGATACGTTTCTTATTGAAAGAGGGTAAAAATTTATATATCTACTTAGTTACTATTCCTGCCGACACACGACGTTGGAACAACGTTGGCACACGACATCGGAACAACGTCAAAACGACGTCATACCCACCGGAAATATGTTAGTGACACAGCTTTACCTGTATTTGTCTCGTAGTATTTCTTTTTCTACTCCAGTACATAAGCATCACATGATATAGTTTTTATGACACTTCTCAGTGGGAACAATCTTGTTCAAAACCTGGCTTATACGAAATAGAGAAAACACCTTAACCTCGCTAGTAATATCATGCCAAGCGAATTCTTATCATGGTCTGAAAGACGTCGTTTTGACATTTAAATGTGATATTGATTTGGACGTCGTTTGACGTTGTGACGGTTTGGAAATAATATTATATGTCTGTCCCAGTGAGCAAAACCTTGTTCAAAGTCTGCAGTAAAGACGCAGAACATTTTTTTTAACGTTGTTTATAACGTCTTTACTGCGGACTTTGAACAAGTTTTTGCTCACTGACGTTTTTCTTTAGGAAATTACATAAAAATAGGACTAAAACAAAATCCGATGAGCAAATTGAACGTTTAGTGTTTTATTCTGCAAAGAAAGTACAAAGAATCTGTTCAAAACGTGGCTATCCTAAACCTCCATGCACCAAAGAGAAGAAACTGATATGTTATTCAAAGAATGGAACAATGTATTTAGAAAGATGCAAACAAGAAAGTCAACAAAATTGTTTATGTACGCAGAAAAAATCAAGTAAGTCTACTGAGACAATTACCGGCTTGGTGTACTGTTTTTTGCTACTAGACGGTATAAGGACTGCGGCCTTTAATTTCCGAATCACTAATGCTTGTCAAAATTGTTAAACTTATTGAACAACTCAATGCAAACACTTTGACAAAAAAATTGTGACGTCAATGACGTTACCCTCGGAGAAAAAACTTTATCATAAAAAAAAATCGCAATCCGAACCGTATGAAGTGTGGCCAGGGTGCCAGATTTTAAAAAGTACTTTTTTGTTTAAGCGTTGATGCTTTGAAACTTTGTCACATTTAGTATAATCCTAATTTGCACATATTTGGACATTTCTCTAGCACTTGATCTTCAAAAGTTATTACCGTAATTATCCGAATGAGCGCCGGGGCGCTCATTAAATTTTCGAACTTTTAGGGTGGGGCGCTCATTCGAGCCGGGGCGATCATAAAAAAAAAGCAAAATAGTTAACTTCAATTTTTTTTATCGTGAAATAAACAATAGAATTCACACTTCAATGTCGATATCATCGTCTTCGTCCTCATCGACGATCATGAACGAAGGAGCCTCTTCATCTTGCGGCCCTTCCTCATTAAATGGATTTATTTCAGCCTCGTCTAAAACTAGCAACTGATCTTTAAGCATCGAAAATCCTTTTTGACATGGCTGGCCTGGTTTAAAACAGCTCAAATTCGAATGAGCGCCCCTTTTTGGGTCTAGGGGGGGCGCTCATTCGAGCCGGGGCGCTCTTTCGGATAATTACGGTAGTCATTTCTCGAAACCATCTTTCAAATTGCTTAAAAAATCCTTATAGAAGTGAAAATACAAACGTTCAACATTCTGATCATATAGTCTTCACACTTTCAGTAATGACTAATTGCATCATTAGCATTGTGTTGGCATTACAATTGTCATGACATCTTTATCAATTTTTTCCTAAATTTTATGACGTCATAAGCATATTTTTGCTGAATTAGCACATTTACAAGTTATTTAGACGACAAACTACCACTTATAATTTTGAATCTTGTTAAGAATTTTTAACTTATAGTAAGTAGCCCATATACATGCCCCAATCGGTTTGTGTTTCTTGGACCTAGTATGACCTTGTTTTTGATGATTCATGACGTCGTTTATAACGCAAAAAAATAATGGCGTCAGGTTCTTCTCTGGATTGTAATAATTGTACCTTCGAAAAGTAACATTCGGGAATTCTCTAGAAAGTGCCTGAAGTACATCGAGTTTCAATCAATCCAAAGCCCGGCCCATAAAAGTTTGGAAAAGTCAGCAAGTTTCGATATCATCATTTTACTAACAGAAAATAAGTTGTTGCAAAAAGAAAATGCAGTGGGCACATTACCTCCTCCCTCCATCCACCCTGGGTTTAATAGTTGAGAATGTAAAACAATATTTTAGCCGGACCATATGAAAATCTTCATGTGCGAGAAAAAAACATGGAAAATATGTAGTCTATTGTTTCGTTTATATCCAGATATACCCTCTTGTTGTAGGAATATTACTAATGTCTAATTGAAATCAATCTTAACTCTACAACATTCAACCCATTACATAAATATTTGAGACAATCCTGAAAATCGTGCAAAAATTAGGGTTTTAAATTAGCCAAAAAAACCTTGAATTTTGATTAGCAAGACAAACTGCCTTAAATGCAACAGTTACCTTATTTGTTTCAGAGCAAATCGTGCCAAAAGATGAAACAAACTATCTTCTACTTGAACTTGAGAAACAATTTGAACGCTTGAAAAGAAGAATTAAAAGACATGGTGTGAAAGGACTTCAAAAGTTTTCATCGAATGAAGATAAACCAATCCTCGGTAAGAAGGCGTGTTTGTTAACAATGGTACTATGAAAAATATCCCAAAAGCCGAATATGGTTCCAGTATTCACAAATCATGAAAGCATTGGTTGCTCAAAGTTGAACTTGTTTCAATGCAATAACTTTGTGGCCGCACAAAAGAAATTATTGGATTGTAACAAGTTTCTACTTTAATCAGCAACAATTAGTTTTCATGATATATGAATAGATCTATAGAATCCGGGTACCACCGAATCGAAATACGTCAAGTACCGTATTCTTTAGAACGGAAAAACCAATCGATTGTAAGCTCGTACTCCTGTTGTCTTTTTCCGACATAGCGCAACGTCGAATGAACGTCTAAAAAACGGTGTTTTGACGTCACGACGTCAAAATATCACGTCTATTCGACGTTGATTAGAGTGTCGAGTGCCGGCGGGGGAGCTTATACCATCCTGGAATCTATTCTTTCTTCATTATAGACTTTCATATGCAATCGGTCAACTTAAGCAAGGTCCCAAACGAAAACCAAAAAGCAGAAGAATTCTTAGATCGAAAAATAGCAAAAAGCATGCAACGTATACGACAATGGAGAAAGGAAAGGAGCAAAATTACAAAAAATCGAAAATTAAAAACACGCTTAGCTTTAACACTGGCAGAAAAAGTTCAGAAGTTAAGTAATACTACTTGTGCGTGTACCACTCCAATTAAAAAGAAGAAAAAGAAATCTTCTCAAGGACGTGATATGAGTTGTTTTCATTTCGATAAATATCATTGGAAATCACCACCATTATGGACAGGTCCATCGTTCACTGCATGTACAAATTCACCGAATAGTAGTTATTGGTGTCTAAGAACAATAAATACAACACATAATTTTCTCTATTGTGAATTTGTCACTGGCTTCAAAGAATATTTCAATGTGATGCAAGACCCTTATCAGGTTAGTACCGGGTGAAATACTCAGGATGCACCCAATATCGATGAAATACCCAGAATGCACCCGATATCGAATCTAAATTGAAAGAACGTCAAACCGACATTCGACATTCTCAGGATTATTAAAAATGTTCGTTTACAGTGTTATGTGCTGAAGGATGATTTGTCTTTGCTTATTTGTATTCTATATTCTGTGACAGTGAAAGAAACGCTTTCTTTCCAGATTATCACGTACATGTGTTTTAGAGGTTAAAATCTAAAAAAAAAGAATTTATGGTTGTTTCTTACCGTTTGCAAATTTCAGTTTTGTGTTTCTTATTTTTCAACTGAATTAGGTACTGTTTCTGTTGCTATATAAAACGGTCCAAACGTCTATTGCCATTTGGTCGTAAAATAGAATACTCTTGAATACCTAATAAGCGTTTCCCTATTATCAATTTTGGGGAAATTTTCAACTTCCCCGCGATTATTCCAAGCACACTTAAACTCCGAATTAATAGCTAGTAACGTTATTATTCAACATATTTACTTGATAACAAAATGCTCACTTTTGCTTTACTTATTTGGCATAGTAAAACGATACATTATTTTTAATCCATGCTACTATTATTCTAACCCTTCAAAATATCCCCCCCCCCCTTCCTTCCTTCCCCTCGATGGTTACTTTGGAAAAATCTCTCTCCCTTGTTTATTCCAATCATAATAATCGTGTCATTCTAGACAATCCACAGTGTTCTTGAGGTATTCCATAGTCTCCTAGTGTACTAATGAGGGCACAAAATATGGTACAACGTTGAATCAACGACAGCATAGCGACACTATGACGTTGTTTTGACGTTTGATCAGACACTTGTTGTGTACTTACTTCTCTTTAGTTTAAGGACCGTCTCATATATAAAATTTACGAGGAAGAGTGCTGAGTCAACTATCTTACATCGGATTGGTTGACTCGTAGCGAAGGAACCAAACATTTCAAGTTCGTTGACCAAAAACCCTTCTGAGTAGTTGCATTCTTTATATTATAGTTGGTTAACAAAGCTGCTATGTTGTCAAAAGATGAGCTACATAATTTGCATTCACAGTTACAATATATGAGAGCATGCTCTGGTTCCAAGGAATGTTTTCTGAGAGCTGGTGAAAATTTATTCGACAGAAGGGTAAGCAATTGAATTCTTCATTAAACAATGAAAACGAGGCTTTTGTTGATCAACGTTGAACTTGTGGCACTACAATAACTACCTTTTCATGCAGTGACTTTCTTTTTCGCACATAAGTTTATTGCATTACAACAAGTTCTATTTTGAGCAACAAACGCCTCGTTTTCATTATTTTGTGAAATGACCGATCTATTTTAAATATCCCCTGTTTGGTGCAAGTATGTCAATCACAAGCTTGTTGGAGTAACACACCCCCTCTCAGTTGTCTATTCAACACATCATCGTGAAGCTTGAAGCATCTAACGTCGTACACATGCCTTAGCATCAATATGATATATTTTGTAAGCTTAACATCAATATGCTGGTTGAAGTAAAAGCAAATAATTATGGAGGAGAGATTTTCAAAATAAGTCAAAACAACCAAATAACAGCCCAGTAGACATACAATTATTCTAGCGGACTTTGAACAAGTTTTTGCCCAACTACGATAATCGTGTCAACGTTTACGATGATCCAACATAACCCATGGTGTTAATTTAAAGAAAATTTGTTTTTGCAAGTTTGACCGAATTATAGAAGTTTTATGTTACCACGCCAATCGAATTTCTTTATGAGTTTGACAATATTGAGTATTTATTCGAAATCTGTAACATAATAGAACAGCAGGTGATGTCAATGGCAACTGTGTCCATGGAGATAGAGGAAAGTTCAAAATATGTTGAGTAATATCGAATTTCCCAACTATCGTTGATGTATACCAACATGTTTGCTCTTTCACAGCACGAAAGCCTAATAAATACCGACCGGTATAGATCTGTATCAGGACTGTGTGGTGCCATGTACGGTTCTAATACGGAGCAATACGTGTGGGTATTCAGTAGGCTTTCATGCTATGCTTGCGGTTAAGCACACATCGCCGTGACATCGATTTCTACCAATGGAATGCGCAGTAGCAGAACAAACCAAACTGAAAACAATGAAAACAAGGCGTTGGTTCTTTAAAGTAGAACTTGTTGCAATGCTATAACTTATTACATTGCAACATGTTCTACTTTGAGCCACCAACGCCTCGTTTTCGTTATCTTGTTAATAACTTATGGATTTCTTTCTTCAGGATACTTTACGGAAAATGAGACGTTATGAAAGAAGAAAAAGACACGGGATATTGATCCGTGGTAACGGTGATGATATGAAAGGAGAAAAAGACACGGGATATTGATTCGTGGTAACGGTGATGATATAAGAAGAATCAAAATGAAAATAGGTTCATACTAATTTATAGAGAAAGCTGTTGTGAAAATATTTTTAAAATATCCACCTTGCTTCGAGTTAGATATCTTATAACGGTCACGTGACTTGTAGTCACACTAAAGTCAAGCGACTTTAGAGTAATTTATGATCCTGATTTTGATTCGTGGTTTTCTAGAACTAGCCAATCATGTTCATGATCCTACTAACTTAGCTTGCAAAAGTTATCCATTTATAGATAAATAATGTGCATGTGTATATGTCTAAACATTTATGTTTTTTTAAACCCAGCCGGCAAAAACCTGTTAAAAATCAGCAAAAATAACGTTAGAACGTTCAAAGAACGTTGTTCTAACGTTATTTTGCTGACTTTGAACAAATTTTTGCCGGCTGGGAAAGGGTGCTTAACCATTTACGTATTATTTGACTCTATCAGGGAATTTTAGGGATTGGGGTCGATTTGACTCCCCTGCATAACAACTTGATTAGGTTATATTTCCCTCTTATCTGAACATTTAATAAAAACATTATTTTGCGGACGTCATTATTTTTTTTCTGACGTCAACAAATGTAAGAGCACCAATGGAAAAAAGTTGGAAAATCTTTTATTCGTATCTTTTCCACTTTTAATTTAGTAAAATAAGGTATGGAGAAAATTTGATGCTGTGTAATATTGGATGGAGCAAATGTATTTCGTAATTGCTGATGTCAGCATAAAAGCTATATTTGTAGTTTTCTGCGAAAAGTGCTGCCATCAAAGCTGATACTACACTACTGCATCAGTTTTTATTTGGTGTTTTTGACCAAAAACTCATATTCAACATAATATATAAAATAAATTTATTTTCATGTACCATGTGATGTGCTCATACAATTTCAATGGCCTTTTTAACTGGCTTATAACTGGGAGGGGTTATATTTTTTCGCCTCATATAAATCAGCCTTTACACTGATTTTACAGCGCGAAAGACTTCTGAATAGATTAACAAATAATTCCATACCTTGTTTGCCCTCATTGACAGTTTGGCGTTAGGGCGCTAGGGCCGGCGTTAAAATTTCCTGTGAATAATGTATAAAATACTCAGGGTAAGTTTTAATAGATAGATACACTTATTTATTTATTTTAAGAACTTCTGGTTTCTTAAGAAATTGGTAATTTCAGTAGTCAAAGTTTCTTAACAGTTTCTTAAAAATCTGGGAAATGAGAAGCCCACAATATAATTTTAATTTGTAAACAATAGCTTTTGCGCCCGTCTTTAACGTATTGGTTAATCTCTTTGACGTTCGAACGTTCAAAAATAGCTGAATTTAAAGCAAAAAAACATCGGAGCCAGCTCATGTGAATGACTTGCATGTGTTATTTCTAAAGTTTTCATTTGTTATTTGTTTTTCACAAGTTAACCGGTTTGAGAAGTTTCTACACCTACAGGTTCTCCAGTAGTCAGAGTTTTTTAATTTTTAGGGTGTCCCAGTACTAGTTTCTTAGAAACCGGTTTCTTTAAAAAAAAAGAAGTGTATTCGCAACTTTTAGAAGACAAAGCAATTAGATAGATTGAACAATGTATGTAATCTATTATTTATAATTATACATTTTTTGCTGCAGATTTTGAACAAGTTTCCGATACCTTCTTGTGCCGACTGTCGCAGTGGACACGTAACGCCGTTTTGACGTCATATCATCACATCGATGTCGCGTGCCGGTTTATTGTTATATAAGCAGCCATCCTACCTCCCACTTATTTGATACAGCAGAGTAGTAAAAAACTTCCCGCTTAATGTTAAAACAAGGTCAAACCTTCTTGTTCTAAACAAAATGAAAGTTTGTTGCAGGAAGCAGTAACAATGTTTTTTTGTTTTCTTCTTTGTTAGAAACTTATTATTTACCCACTTGGCACCATAGTTGTTACGACGTCGTGTGCCGTCTAACCAATATCGCGACTTTATTATGTTGTATTTTCGATGTTGATTGCGCCGATAAGCGGTTTTGCCCTGACAATCTTTTTAAGTCCTTATAAAATTAATACGGTGAAAATTATTTTAACTTTATTAGATGTGTTTGAATTAAGTCCTATGGGAACTTCCTGGTCGAGTGATGTTGATTTCCATTAGGTGGACCCGAAAAAAGACATGCCATTTGTGTTATGTCAATTTCTACTAATGTCTTCTTTTGGCTTTCGCGTTAAATTTTCTGCCTACTTGAAATCAACATCATGTAATGTTACTCGACGTAATGTAATGTTACTCGACGTAATGTAATGATACTCGATACTATTTCAATAACCATGAGGTGCCAAATAGGAAAAAAGTTAGATTTATTATTTGTAAAAAACAAAGTTGACATTAATAAAAAGTTGATAGTTAGTTTATTTATTGTATTTATTTTTTAATTGTAGTTAAGGTGGATTTCCATTAGCGGAAAATTCCGCGCGAAATCCAAATGAAGACATTCCATTGGTAGAAATTGACGTCACACGTCAATTTCTACCAATGGAATGTCTTCAGTTGAATTCCGCGCGAAATTTTACGCTAATGGAAAACGGCCTTTAATGTACTGAAAAACTTTAATTGTAGTTAATGTACTGAAAAACTTTAATTGTAGTTAATGTACTGAAAAACTTTAATTGAGCTTGTATTGTGAATGTTTTATCTTATGTAGTGTTCCTGACAGGAGCTTATATTGCTCCTAGCCGGAGGTAGACAGGTTGTTTTGTAGTGCATCCGATAAATGCATTCAATAACTGTCTCGATAAATGTCTCGAAAAGGTCTCGATCAAGTATCGATAAATGTATCGATGAATGTCTTTATAAATGTCTTTATAAATGTTTTGATAATTGTCTCGATAAATATCTCGATAAATATCTCGATAAATATCTCGATAAATATCTCGATAATTATCTCGATAAATATCTCGATAAATATCTCGATAAATATCTCGATATCCTCTGTTAAGAAGCCATTCCCGCAATTCACGGAGGTGCCCTTTACATGACCTTTTAAATAAACACAATCTTTTTATATGAAGACCTTGGCTATATGCAATTGATTTCTTAAGATTAGTAGGATGTGAAGAACTGTAATGGAGAAATTGGTGACAGTCATTAGGCTTACAATATAAATGTGTGCAAAAGTTGTTATCATCTATCGATACTACAATATGCAGGTAGTTAACCGAAATCCTGGATGATTCACGTGTAAATTTAAGGTTTGAGTGGAAATCCTTAAGGCGTTCTAAAAAGCCAGCAAGTTCCTCTTCCCCTTTTGTCCATACAAAATATATATCGTCAATATACCTCAGCCATACCCAAGTTAGTATTTCTCTGACGCCAAAAACTTAATATAAAAATGAAAAAAACTGGACTATAAGAAAAAAGGGCAAATGTCGTTCCATTGCCACAAGGGAAGGATAAATATAATTGGTGGAGGTTGTTGACCTAGATTCTGTGGCGTCATCAGACCACAGACACAGAACCCATACCGTTTTTTGCACAAAGTTCTTGCCTTGGACATGATAGACTCAAGAGCCCTTTGTTCTGGGATGAACGGTTGGTCAACGGGCGGATGGGGAGTACTAATGGGGGATGTTACCTTCGATAATAGCTGAAGCCATGGTATCTCGTGTGGACGTAATTGAATGATAGTCGTGAGAGGCCATCTGCCATGTGCGGTTGGGTATATGTAGTACAGTCATGCGAGTAAAAGGAGGGCGGTGATTGGTGGTGTAGTCATCACAACTTGGTTTTGATTGGTAAAGAGATGAGTATTGGATTGTAGTCATTGTGACGCGTATCATCGGACCCCGCGCTCCCGTTTGGACACGTAGCCTCGGAGAGAACGGGTTAGCCTGCTTGGCAAGGTGAGCGTTGACCTGGGTATTGGGGGGGGGAGAGGAGGAGGGATGAGTATATGCTGGTCATAGTGCCTAAATAGTGTCCACTGCCAAGATGTTGGATGTGCGTCGTGTGTAACGTGGACTTGGAGCAAGTTGGCACGAGTTTGTCCAAAATCAACAGAAAAGAATCCATAGTGGAGTTGCTTATTGCGTGGACTTGGAGCATGTCAACGTGCTGGACCTGGACAGAGTGTGTGTTATGTGGGTGGGTAGCCATGTGGCTGAACGTGACGTAGATTTAGAGTATGTCTGCCCACTGGACCCGTGGAAAAGGGTGATAAGTTGGTGGGTGAAATAGCCACGTTTAGGATCAATCAGGAAGAACTTGCCCAAAGTCCACCGAGGAGACAAGCCACAAACAAGCCACCGTAAATTTTAAAAATGTTCGACAAAAAAAAAATCGCATGTTTAATATTTTCAGAAAGTTTAAGATTAGTAGCGTTTAGTAACGTCTCCAGCCGGTGCATAACAACTTCCAATCAATGAGTTAGTTGCATAATTTCTTCAGAAAGGAAACAGTGTGAACCCACTCTTATGTTCGATTATGGTTCAGCATTACATTTTTTAGACAGGTTGTTTATTTCATTCATATCTAAAATCCCAAGGTGAGCAAAGGTTCTTTTTTCAAAGTCAGTTATCGTCACAGAAAAGATGAAGGGATACCAAATCAACTCGATATGGAAGCCTAAAGATTTCTCTCTCCTCCATTACGTCAAACTCAGCTTTTGGGAATTTATTTTATTTTCGTTCATAATACTGCGTGGCTAACTGCATGCAGAACAAAAACTACAAGTTTCTTGTTTGTTGACATTATTTGCGCGTTTCTTTAGTATTCGGTATGCTTAATATTGTGACCATGTTATATAAAATGTGTGGACTTGCTTTTCAAAATTCGAATGTAAACAAACACGGGCCATAGAAGGAGAGGGCTCCTTTAAGTTAATTAGGTGGTATAATGTTACTAATTTCATTAGGCTTGAGCCCTCTGACCGAAGTAGGATGTTTGTTTAACATTTTCAGTTACCTCACTCATTAGATGATTATCTAGGGCTGGCTACCCAGATATATTTCTTCCCTTATTGTGTTAGTAAGGAATTTCTAGCAATTTATTTCGATTGACCTTGTGCACTCAGTCAGCAGCCTGACAGGCGAAATCTCTGTGCGAGAGATAGATACAAAAACTCTGGAAAGTGGGTTGTATCAAGCGCATTGTTTCTTCATTTGTAATCAAAAGTGCCTATGCCCAGTAGATGAAATTACCTCTGGTATACAAGATAGATGTGTAACTTACCTCAGCTAACCAGGAATTTGATAGATAATCACGAGTTTGCAGCTCGCATATGAAAACGCGAATTTTTGTTTTGATCTTGTGTATACTGGCGCTTAGTGGCCTTGTGTACCTATCCTAAGTTCGATCGTTTGCTATGGCGTTCTAATAGAAACAATAAAGTAGCGATTTCAATCATATTTATTATCCAATGGATTGAAGCTATGCTCAATCTCATATCCGCAGTGTAATAATTACACTTCCCCGCAGTGGTGATTTATATTATTCGTTTTCACTGTAAATTATGTAATTAGTCTGAGGCTAAGTTTCAAAAATCTTCTCCATAGTGGTTATATACCCGTTTCCTACCATTGCAGATTATTTAATATAGCCTGAAGCAAGTCAAAAGCTGTGTTAAAGAAATTTCAGTATTTACTGAAGGCACCTTAAAAAATCACTTCCCCGTGGTGATTATTTACTCGTTTTCCAACAATTGTAAATTATTTAGTGGCCTGAAGCTATGTTGCTCTCCGTAGTAATAATTCACTTTTATTTAGACCACGGGAGAAAATATAATATAGCTACTAAAAGATAACCACAAAAAGCTCTACTCTACAGTAATTATTCATTCCTTTTAGATTCTTTTAAATTCGTTACCAAAAGCAAATATCTTAGCAGCTTTAAAAAAGTAAAATTCAATAATTTTGTGAAAAATTTATCTACGATGAAGAATGTTAAGTCAATGAGCTTGCAGTTGATTAGTTTCTTCGGGACGAAGAAACCAATCAATTGCAAGATCATTGATTCAGCACTCTTCCCCTGGTAACGAATTTTGGAGATGGTCCTTTACAACCACTGTAGATATTTGATGTACCAAAGTTATGCTCAAAAATCTCCCCAGGGATTGTTTCGTTTCACAAGTATATGCATTTAAGTGTGCGTTCATGCTGGCATTACAATTAGATTTACAAGAGAAGAACAACTTCCGGGTCTTCTATCACGACTCGGAAAATCGGTATTTCTGTGGGTAGTGAGCTTTGATCGTACTGACCAAGGTATTATTGCGGAGAGTTAGTGAGGGAGAGGGAACGTGCGGTTGCAAAGAGAAAATAGGGGGAACGGATGGGTGAAGAAACCATATTTTTATCTGATAGGGTGGTGTGTGGTTTACCAACTGATTGATCTGTTTGTAGATAATGGACGGAGCCGGAACATGAAAGTGTGGCGTTACCAACTGATTGATCAGTTCGTAGATAATAGACGGAGCCGGAACCTGAGAGTGTGGCGTTACACTTTCTTCCCATAATGTAATGCTACAAATATCTTTGACTATCAATGACTTGACAGATTTGAAAAAAAATTATATGTATAAAAATTACCGTCGTTTCTGTGGTAGGTCTAATCCATCGATGGTGGCGGTAAATGTTTTCCTTAATCTTAAAAATATTATTGAATTTGAATATCAATAATGTCTTCATAGATATTAATTAATAGCTACTTTTATTTGAATTCCAACCACCTGCAATATCAATGTCTTGATAGGTTTTTGGAAAACCTTTATTTACATCCTCATCGCCTGCAGCGCGGCGGTAAATGTTATTTTTAATAAGGGTTAAATATATCTTTTGATCAATGCATCAAAAAATGCATAAATTTGCTGATTTTGCATATTTCTCCACATATTTGCATTGATCCGACTATTGATTTGGATAAAACACGTTAAAACTCGATAAAAACTAGTTTTATTACCATTTAAGGATTTGTCCCCATCAAGCGAATTAGGAAAAACCTTATTTTAGGGCCTAAACAGGGGAAATATATTAAATGACGTCAGAATATTTAGAAAAAAATAGATCTAAAAGTTTATCCATAATACTATCTACTATATTAAAAGAGAATAGTTTGTCCAGTAACTACTATATTCCAACCATTGGAAATACTGTTAACCCATTAAAAATGGTTTCAAAACGTCCTTAACTACATCGAGTTGAAAAAATTGATCCGTTTATTTTAAATCTCAGTACGAAATGTTTTACAGATAACGTTCGAAAAATTGTGAAAAAGGGTCTGAATATAATTTTGTCCGAAAATACTTTGTCCAAAATATTCCCTTCCGAAGTTTTTAACAGTTAATGTAGTATGTTTTCTGAAATATAGTCTATATTTTATTTCCATTATTTTACTACAAACACGGTTTTGTTTCAGTCTCAGTTTTATCATCAGCCCTCACGAACGAAAGGCTAAAATGACGCAGCAAGAGGATCTTCTTTAAAAATAAAATTTTGTCAATTTTTGTGACAGTTTTTCCAGTAATACTTTCATATAACGGCGTGATTTGTCAAGCCGATTCGGCTTCTTGTTGATTTTAAAAAGAAACTTGAAAGAATACATTTGAACGAGAAGGGAAACATACAGAGATTTAATCGTTGGAAAACGTCGATAAACCTATTGCTCATATAAACAGGAATGAACATGCTGAAGCATTAAAACAGCACTCTCCCGCTATAGCCTATGTTTGTTTGCATTCGACTTTTGAAAAGCAAAGCCGATAAATAAATATTTTATCTAACATGGTCGCAATATAAAGTAGAATTTGTTTTAAAGAAGCGCGCAAATAATGTAAACAAACAGAAACTTGTAGTTTTGTTCTGCTTGCAGTTAGTCATGCAGTTTTATGAACGAAAATAAATTGATGAGAGAGAAATCTTTAGACCTCCATATCGAGTTGATTTAGTATCCTTTCGTCTTTTATGTGACGATGTTGAGTTTGAAAAAAAAACATTTGCTCATCTCGGGGTTTTAGATATGAATAAAATAAACAACCTGTCAAACCAATACAATGCCGAACTATAATCGAACAATAGGGTTGATTTACACTGTTTCCTTTCTGAAGAAATTGTGCAACTGCCTCATTGATTGAAAGTCGCATGTTATGCACCGGCTGGAGACGCTACCAACGAAAATATTCTGAAAATATAAGATACGATTTTTATCCCACCAAACAAAGTTTGGATGGGTTATTGGTTATTACTATCACTTTACAGCTGTGTCGTCTCACTTTTCTTAATACACTCCCAGAAGTGCTAGCATTTCGAACTTTGGTACCAGCATTCTTTACGATATTCAAGAAAGGATCGCCAAATATATTTCGACTTCGTCCACTCGAACCGAAAAGGCGTGATACCACCTTAAATTTGGTTATGCCATTCTAGGCAATATTACAAGATCACTAGCAAATCTTTTTCCATTTCGTCAATTTGGGACCGTATCGGCAAAAGAAGAATTTTTTCAAAAGTGGAGATTTTTCGAAAATTGGATTTACATTTACCAAAATGATCAATTTATGATTTCTTGATGATTTTCTCATAATGTTTGGTTTTGATTTTTTGAATTCAGTTTATAAGGATTTGACCAGAATCACATTTTTTTGCCAGACTTTTTGTATAGTGAAGAAGCTCTCTCCTCAATTTTTTGAGATGATAAGTGATATTTTTTTATAAAAATAATTTTTTAAATTCTAAGAATTGAAGTCTCTATTTTGATTTTGGAAACCTTTTTTCAATTTTGAAATAATTATTAATGTTATATCCATTATTAAGGGTCGTAAAACATTTAAATACTACTGAGGGTATTAAGTTAGTTTTTAAAACATTGATAATTACTCCCAATACAAATAGTAATATAACGACCAACCTCGTTCCCAGGGCTTCTTGCCTTTATATAACGACCATACACAATACAACAAAAGAAAGAATGTTATAAAAAGATAATGACTCCCAATGCAAATTAGTAATATACCGTAATGCATCGATTAAACACTCCCTCAAATAAACGCCCCCTCCCCCCCTGAATAAGCTCCCAATCTTTTTGCAAAAATTCCAATTAGCGCCCAACCTCGTTCCCAGGGCTTCTTTCCGATTAGCGCCCCCTCGAATAAGCACCCCTCTCTAAAAATAGTGAACACAAAAATCCATATAGTTTCGTAGATGTATTATATTTCGTTGTGTTGTATATACCATAATCCATCGGGTAATTTCATAGCAAAAACCCTTTGCAGCTGGAAAAATTCAATCATGTTATAAATTTTGGAAAGATGAACGAAAGGCATCACGATTATCACTTACCATTTTTAGCGGAACCACCTGTATTTGCTGCCACAAACAATAAATCCAGTTTGAAACACAGTAATTTTGTTGAGCTAAGTATCACCGAGTTGCTAGCTGACAATTGCAACGAGAAAGTTTGGCAAGCCCTGTAGCTACTGCTGTAATCCATTGACAGTTGCTAAAGGAGAATAACTGAGATTAGTGCCAGACGTGAATTATTTCTTAGATGGGAAAAAAATTCGATATGAAATTTAAAAACAGTAGCTGAACTATTTGAAAAGAGATATTTTGTCTCTTCATTTGATTTGAAGAGCGGTTACCATCACACCCATTGCAGAAAAACACAGAAAATATTTAGGATTCTCTTGGACTTTTCTAGATGGTAGAACGAGGTATTTTCAGTTTTGGTGAATTAGCCAATGGTTGCTATATATTTACAAAACTAACAAGACCATTACGAGTGCGGGGCAAAGATGTAAGGTATGCAGTCTACCTTGATGCTGATGAGATATTTGGTTCTGAACCTTTCCAACAAACAGAAAACTTGTATAGCGAAATTCAGGACGATCTAATACAAGCAGGACTTACGCGTGAGTCCTGCGATTAATCTTAAGAAGTTCATTCTATATACCCTGTTCAAAGAGGCAAGTGGTTGGGTTTCGATAAAAAAAAATGATTTTCTCAGTATAAAAATATAAAGTTAATTAAATGCACTTTAAACTCATTTTCACAAAAACACATAGCAAAAGTAACTGGTCACCTTATCTCTATGACACTAGCATTAGAGCAACGTTTAATTACCAGACAAATGCTTAGATTTATCGAAAATTGGGAATCATGGTACCAACTAGTCTGTGTACAAAACAGTCCGTGTTCATTTAAAGGTATTTCAATTTTTAATTCAATTTTTAAATTTTTTGAAAGACTTAGATGTTGTGACGGGGGTAAAGCGATATATTTAGGGAACATGTATTTCCGTCTGATTATGAGACAATAATTTAAACAAGCATTCGGGTGTTACAGAGTCAAACCTTCACAAAATAATCATTCCATCACAAGTTGCAGTAAATACAGATTTTTCTTTATATGTGTTTTTAAAGGGGTTCGTGGTGGTAAAATATGGTTTGCATACAAAGAAACACGGAAATAAACAAAAATAATTAAAGCACACATTTTATTACTTCGGTTGGTGAAACCTACGGTCTGAAGATAATGACGGGTTATCTAAGGAGAAAAGGACTTCGAGTTGTAGAACAAAGGGTGAAAAAGTCGTTGAAACGCATAAATCCAGGCGCACAACAAACCAGAACAGTAACCGCTGGCAGATTGCTGAATCCAAAGTTATATCATGCTCACTATTTCCCAGCCTGCAAAAACCTGTTCAAAGTCAGAAAAATAACGTTAGAACAACGTTCTTTGAACGTTGTTCTAACGTTATTTTGCTGA
>JAULBZ010001122.1:0-24069 GCA_032360805.1 Neoturris breviconis | reverse complement strand
GTTTGAGTCAAGTCACGGTTGTTGTTGATCGGGCTTGTTCGGTCATAGTAGACCATCAGTAGGTAGAATGCATTCCCTCTGTCCCACTTTCCGCCAATACACAACTTTTTACTTCTTATAATTCCGGTTGATCCTACCCCGTCCGCATATCGTTAACTCATGGTTTTTGTTGACTTAGAAATTTTTTGAATTCAGTTTATTCTGACCAGGGTTTTAAAAATTTACCTTTCTGTGAGACTTTGACAATGACTCTTTTTTGGCAGCCATTTTTTTGTATTTTGGGGAAGCTCTCTCCTTAACTTTTTGAGATGATAAAAAATATAAAAAATAACAAGAATTGAAGTCTCCATTTTGATTTTGGGAAACTTCCTTCTTCAATTTTGAAATAAATAATATGTATTAATGTGTATTCACTTTAGGGCCATTTGATTACCATCATTAGTATAACTGTTTATAAAAATAATTAATGACTCATATTAATTGTATGTTACTCTCAATTCAAATTAGTTTTCCAATTGTTTATTTGATCTGAAACTTTATCAACTTAATAAGGACATGAAATACTAATGACATGTAAAATTTTGGTGTTTGTCTTTAATGTGAAATTAGACTACTCTTCTCCACAGTGACTTGACATAATGTAACTTTATAATGGTTTTCCAATTGTTTTTTTGACCTGAAACTTTATCAACTAATAAGGACATGAAATCCTAATGCCGTGTAAAATTTGGTGTTTATCCTGGATATGAAATTTCACTACTCTCCTTCACAGTGACCTGACATAATTTTACCTTAAAAAAGGTGTAACAAATATTTATTTGAACTGAAACTTTACCATCTTAATAAAGACATATTTCAGACGTATAATGTGTGTATGCAAATTATATTTATGTGCTTAGGTTTAACTTTCAGTTGGTTTGGTGGGCTACTTTCAATACCGTACCTTTGATTTTTTTCATTTTGAATTTATTTTGACTGATTATTGCAAAATAAGGAATTCTTTTCAAATTTTGCAACACCCTTATGAAGATGAAAAATTAGATATAATATTTCCAGAACATTTCTAAATCAAAGTGTTAGAGAGAAGCTGCTGTAGTTATGTAGATTACAAAACTTCTTGGTGAAGCATGTGCACCGAAAATGAACCCATCTTATCCTCCAGTAAGTTTCACTAGTGTGAGATAACTTACTATGTTGATGACTTTTAATGAATAATAATAGCATACCTTAACCCTTTTTTGGCCAGGGGGGATTCTACCAGGGTTTCTTTTAATAACTTTTTTGTGTAAATCCTGAAGTCTCGAAACTTCGTCACATTTAGTATTTAATTCTAATTTACACATTTTCGGAAATTTTCATAGCTATAGCACGTGATCTTTAAAGTTTATTGATCATTTCTTGAAACCACCTTTCAAATTGAATAAAATCCATAATTTTATAAATTTCCATAAAAACATTCCAAATTTATGATAAGACTTCAAACTTTCAGCAATGGCCAATTGCATTGTATTGACATTACAATTAAAACGTTGCCTTGTCATGATGTTGTTTTGTGACATCGTGGCGGTTAGTTTGATAGTATGGTATTTTTGCTAACTTTAGTGCCCTATTCTGACAAAGCTACATATGTAAGACATGGAAGATATGTTAATAAACATAGTATTATGTTTCCGAATCTCTAAACAGAATGTAAAAATCAAAAGTTATAGGTTTCGAATGAATAGACACTTTTCAAAAATTAATTCATATTAAGGTGTGATTTTTGATGATGTCAGCAGAAAATGATGGCATCCGCAAAAAATAATTATTTCAAAATGTTTATTAGATAGTATTACCCTACCAAGGTTTATGACTGTATGTTCTGCCAAGCCTGAGATCTCATGGGATAAAATTAACACGATATTAAAACATTTGCATTTATTTTTTATGTGTTGTTAAATTTATTGACAGACTAATTGAGTATGTTTGCTCGTGTCCGTATCGATTAATTTATACTAAAAATTAACGTCAGCAGTACAAGCAATAGAGACACAAGTTTATAAGAATTTTATTGTTCTGTAAAAACACTTCATCTCCTTTAGGGTCAAATGCTGCTCAGTGAGGACAGTGTGTGATAATACAGTATAGATCTTTTTCAAGGAAAGAGAAATAAATAATACATATAATAATATTGTTGAAAAAAAAGTTTTTCTGAAAATTTGTCTTATGAAATTCCTCTATACAAAATTTGGGAAACAATGGGAAATTGAATAGGTCTCAGCGTGCAGAAATAGAGTAGTGTCTCCTTTCTTTCTATCCTCCTAGATCAGACAGAAAAAGATTAAAAAAGCTCAAATTCGGCATAATATATAAATAAAAATAAATTATTTTCATATGATAAATGTGCTAGTGCTGATACAAAAAGTTAAAAAATATAATAATAGTAATGTTGACAAAATGGTCAACATAGCAACAGGTGATATTTTTAACTTCCATTTTTTTTAAAAATGACTCCAAGCGTTAGATGTCATTAGGGCACTAATTTCTTACTTTAAGGTATGTATAGATAGTGATGCAAAGATCAGTTTATTGGGCTATACAAAACTTGTGCTCAGGTTGGTCTGCTGCATTGATTATATTCTAAGAAACTTAGTTTTAAGCACTGCAAATAATGAATAATAAAGTTATCAAATTTTTAGAAACAATTTTCATCTTTTCTCTGAAAATTTGGAAATGATTCTACCATAAATATATGCTTGGTTCTTTTCTTTTCAGTATTTGACCGTACCATAATGAATGAAATGGGTGAACTTGGATTGCTTGGAGCCACTCTTGAAGGTGTGAATTCATATTTATTAGCCATATTTTTAGCTGGCCAAACAAGTTTAGATAGGCTACTACTACCACTTTGTGACGGCAGAGATGGCATTGGCCCACTTTTCTTGATAGACCAATCTCTTGATGTGCTACCATTTTTGGTACCAGCATGCAAGGCAATATTTTAGAAGGACTCACCAGAAAATGTTTGGTTTATTGCTCTGTGTTCTGAGTTTGGGCAAAACATGTCAATGAGTTTTTGGCAAAAAGGGCCACAATTGCATTTTCAGTCTTAATAGACCAAAAAGGCGTGATACTGGTATTTGGTTATGATCAAAAGGGATTTTTGCAAAAATGGAGATTATAATTTTTTTGCAAATTTGAATTCTCTCACCACGTTCACGAAAATAATAAGTGTGGACTTTTTCTTCTAAAAAAATGTTTTTGTGAGACTTTGACCATGAATATTTTTTGACATTCATTTTGTATTTTAGGGAAACTTCCTCCTCAATTTGTGTGTGTAAATAAATCAATGATCAGCATTTCCTTGATCAGCTTCTCCATTTCCTTTCTTAATTAAATCTATATTTAACGGTTTTGCGAGATTAACTTTTTTCGTAATATCACTATTTTTGATTTCTTAACAATAATTGGTGTTATACTGTCGATGATGGTTGGTAGGATACGAGCTTGATCAATGATCAATGACTATATTTCTAACAACTTGCATTTGTACGTGACTATACAATATGCATTGGTATAACTTTTGCTTTTGGCAGACTACTTTCAATACCGTGCTTAAAGACCAGTTTCTTTATTTGAAAAGTCCTTTATTTTTTAACATTTTGCCAATGAATGTAATAAGTACCCCTTTAGAATAAGCATTCTCCTCAAATTGGAATTTTTAATTAAACACCCTTGGTGCTGATTTGACCCTTTATGATACAATGTAATCTTGCCGTGTCTCATCCATAGTTGTCAAACTTTAAATAAATAATTTTTGATCATACCATATAGGGTATGGATGTGCCGGTGTATCCTATGTCTCATATGGTCTCATGGCAAGAGAGATAGAAAGGTATGATTACTTTAGTTACCAGCTGACCACAATAATAGTACCAGTTAATAGTTACTACCATTTACTTATCGTTATAATAGTAGCCATAGCTAAATTCTTTTATTAAGGGTGTTGTTGTTACTATGGTTGTTATTGTATATCTGTTTTATGAGTTAGTTTTAGTAGTATTCTCTATACGGATTTGTATGGAATATTATTATCACTATGGATACGGTTTTTTAACCCACCAAACAGTTGAATGGGCAATTACTATCGCTTTGCAGTGGCGGCTTTTGACCACATTTAGTAAAAGGTTAGTTGAAAGGTTATACCCAATGGCTAACTACATGACTAGAAATGTTTTTGAATTTTGCTGTTAGACTAACACAGCACACTAACACAGCACATTAGGACTTAGAAATTCCTATAGGTTATACCCAAGTTAAATAGTTGACTTAGAAATGTTTGGAAACTTTTTGCACTGATTAAAAGGATTTGACCAGAATCACATTTAAACTTCGAAAATCTTTGAAAATGAACATTTCTTTGAAATTTTTTGGCAGTTATTTTGTCTGATAAAGTTGATCTAAAATAATAGTTTTGTAAAAAGTTTAGTTGTCTATAATTCTGTAACATTTTTCGAAACTTTAATGCTGGAAATTTGGTGTTAAGAATCAACATTCCATATAATTTCAAACCAAAAATCCGTGTTAGGCTTCTCATACTGAACATAACTGGATTTTACACTGGCACTAATATTATGTCTTCCAAGTTGTAACTCACATTTTGTCATTAATTAAAATGTTCTAAAATTGATATACTAAAATATGATTAATTATTTAAGCAGTAATGAAAAGCACTGACCTTGCAATTATATTGCATTCATTGTAAATCAATATTGCTGGTGTTGTTATAGAGTTGATAGTGGCTATCGCTCAGCAATGAGTGTACAATCGTCATTGGTAATGTTTCCAATATATGCATATGGTACCATGGAACAGAAAGAAAAATACTTACCAAGATTAGGTAAAAGTCATACTATTTATTATTTGATAAACTACGTTCTAAACATGAAGTTTAAAAATCTCCATGGGGTATTTAGAATTCACGTTTGACTTGCATTGTGGCTCCTAGTACGTCTGATCTTTGTATCTCTCTAAATTAGAGCCACTCCTTTGTTTTGCAGAGTTTCTTTCACCAACTGGTAAATGTAGAACTTGTGCAGAGAACAAAGATAAAAAGTTGAATAAAATAATAAAAAAATCCATATTTTTTTCCACCAAATAAAGTTTGGATGGGCTATTGCTATCACTTTGCAGCGGCGGCGGCAGCGGCATCCTGCTTTTCCTGATAGACCATGTTCCAAAAGTGCTACCATCTTGAAATTTGGTACCAGCATTCGTGGCAATATTTTAGAATGACTCATCAAAAGGTGTGGTACTGTCATGATATTTGGTTATGACATTTGTACCAAGAGCCTGGGTACTAGGCTGCTAGAAGCAACAAAATCTGTTGAATTTGCAATTGGTCCTGAGATCCTAAGCCCTAAGTCTTAATTAAGTTTACTCAATAAATCTCCAGGGACTTCTAGTGGTCATTTTCAGCATTTGCATTTAGCTTGTGGTGTGTATTAATGGCTAAAATTCGAAAATAGTCTCATAATTTATGTGAGGGGTTTTCTGAAAAAACAGATTTTGTCGATTTCTCGCCAAAAATATGCATTTTGATACGATGGTTTTTGCATTTATGTCGAGAAAAAAATGTTTTTTTGAGTTTTTTGCCTGCTGGAATTTTTAAAAATTTTCACCAGGCCCAAATCTCAACATTTTGTAAATCCCAAATTCTCATTATTACAAAAAGTAATTTTTTTTTAAGAAAATAATATTTGGCCTCAAAACGATATAATGACCCAAAATTCTTGAAAAAAAATGAACTATTTCTTCTGGACAACTCCCGAATTGCCGGAAAACGCAAATGAGTTTGGATATTCAGACAAGGCCTAACATAAATATTTGAGACAAGGTAAAATTTGTGCAAAAATTCGGAATTTCAACTTAGGCAAAAGTACTTAAATTTTGATTAGCAGACAAATTGCACGGAAATTTGCATTTGTACCTAGAGCCTGGGTACTAGGCTGCTAGAAGCAACAAAATTTGTTGAGTTTGCAAAAAGTCCTAAGAGCATAAGCCCCAAGTCTTAAGTCTACTCAATAAATCTCTGAGATAAATCTCTAGGGACTTCTAGTGGTTATTTTCAGCATTTGCATTTTGCTTGTGGTGTGTATTACTTGCTAAAGTTCGAAAATAGTCTCATAATTTATGTGAGGGGTTGTAGGCAATGTTACGAGACCGCTGGCCAATTTTTTTTCAATTTCGTCAACTCGAGACTGAGTATACTCATTAACTGCTCATCACCATTTATTTTTAACAAATTAGCTGATGCTCTGTTATGGATCTTAACAACGGTATTTAATATAGCCTTTATGGTGCATTATTTAGATGATTTTCTTATTGGATTTGTGCAGTAGCAACAAATACATTGATTTCGTCCTTGTTTTTATTTTTCTTCCTGAACGGTATCCACACCTAGCGGTATTTTAGCTTATGACTTTATAGTTTTAGCAGGAGAATTGAAATTTTAAGAGTGGGTGTTTATGTATGTTGAATTTAAACTTTTATACACACATGTTAAAATACTTTGATGATAAATCATGAATCAAATACTGTACTGATTAAAGTTTATTAAACATACAGTAATTTCATAAAATATATGTTGATAATAACCCCCTGATTTTTTTGTCTTCTTAAGCACGTGTGCCATTTCGAAATCTTTTCTTTCAACCCGGGGGTATAACTTTGTTTTTCTAAACTATATTACTCTAGGCTTGGAAATAATATCACCAAATTATGTATGCCACATTTACTAATGTTAAACATTCTTCTTGCAATATAAATTAAGATTATGTTTTTCATAACCCTCTGAAATAAAAGAAAGATGAATCTTCTTTCCGTAGTGAGTTTAACTTCCTAGTTCTGGGAATCACAATAGAGCATGAATAGAGCATAAACGTCAACAAGAGTGTTATGTGTTTGAGGTGTTATAATTATAACTAACTTAATTTGACAAAATATAATATAGATAATATATATAATAAAGAGTAAATTATTTGATGAATCAAAAGGAAAACTATATTTTCTACGGCCCAAAATGACATTTTGCACGTGTGATCAACCGCACACGTAAATTGTGTTACGCGTGTGCCAGCACGGTCCCATGAGAGGCCTGATAACGCCCTGAGAAATTCAAGACATAATGGGGGCTATATAATGAGGTCATAGTGACATCATAAAAATAATTTTTAAAATTTAAGAATTAAAGTCTCCCTTTTCATTTTGGAAAGCTCCCTTCTTCAATTTTAAAATAAATGTTAATGCTACTCACTTGTGTTGTACAACATAATTACATGCACTATTAATACCATTACAAAAAGTCTCAATGTGATTATAAAATATAATTACAATACACAATTCAACATAAGAATCTTATAAAAACTATTTAATGAATATTGTTCTATTCTCTAGTACTTCTTTATTTTTAATAACATAAGCTAATCATATTATTAAATAAATCTATAATGGGGCTAGTAATATTCTCTTCTTTAATTTGGTGTGTACATAATACTATGATGTATAATATATGTATGCAATTCCTAACCACTGTGGAGGAGAGATTTATGAACATTGCTTCAGGCTATGATATGAAATTCCACTACTCTCCTCCACAGTGACTTGATATAATTTTACTTGTTTATTGGACCTGAAACTATCAACATTAAATCTTAATGCCATGTAACATTTGGGCATTTATTCTTGATATGAAATTTCACTACTCTTTTACAGTGACCTAACATTATTTTACCTTAAAAAATATGTCCCAATCGTTTATTTAACCTGAAACTCTACCATCTTAATAAAGACATATTTCGAACACTGTATAATGTGTGTTTGTAAATCATATTTATGTGCTTATGTTTAACATTCACTTGGTTTTGTGTTTTACTTTGATTATTTGTGTCGTGTATTGTTTCCAAATAAAGTTGTTTTTCAATTAATATGCATGCATGTGTACAACTTGGCTAAGAAAATTAATGTCAGTCGTGCTAAAATGTGCTGAGCCATGTGGTACAACTGCCATATAGTTGTGCCACATGCCTTGATTAGGCTGAACTTTGATTTTATAAACTTAGCTGAGCTATGTCGACAAAGCGTTTTACAAATTATAATGGACTCGGCAAAAATACTGTTCGTCACCTTTAAGTATTTAATTGCTTCCTTAGTTTATCCTTTGGTAAACACTCTTTATCAGGTCTATCCATCCAAACAGCCCCATAATGTCTAGCAGCTACATATTTAGCTACCTCGATAATACATACTATATGCTATCTACTTTATACTATACAATTTATACATAGATCTAACTTTCTCTTGGTTTGACAGGCTACTTTCAATTCCATATCGTAAACAAAAAACACTCTCATTTTGGCAGAGCAATAAGAACAAGACCAGGACATATCCAGAACAATTTTAATACCAGTATACAGATATGGGAGCCCAAATTATAGAGCAAACTTTTATTTTCATCCTTCTTTTTATATGCTGATTCAGCTTTATCCCTGTTACAAAGTTTTAAAATTTTCTTATTGTAATTTGATAATTTGTATTCATTTTTAGCCAAAGGTGAAATTGTTGGTTGCTTTGGTCTTACTGAACCAAATTTTGGAAGTGACCCTGCTGGCATGGCCACTCAAGCTAAATATGATGCTAATAGGAAATGTTTTGTTTTGAATGGAAGTAAACAATGGTATGATTAGACATTTTGTTGCTCTTATCAGGCTGTGATAAAATAATCTTCTGTTCAGCGAAAAACGTATGCCTGCTCTCTTTTTTTACCGCATGTAATGACTTTTCCAATTTTTCTGACTTTCATTTCTTTTATATTGTAACTCCAAATTTCTTTAGATGGTTCTCAAGCAAGAAATGTCAAAAGTAAAAAAGAACAAAAAAGAAACACATCAGCCAATCAAAATGTCGGATTTACACATTCGCATGCGACTGCGACCGACCAGTCACGCAAGCTGGAAACCCACCTTGTAGTTCTTTATTTCGTTTATTAACCTGTCAAAATTGATCTAATAATGTCTAGAATTGCAGATTACAGAATTACAATAACATTTTTGCATGATTTTATTTTTTTTAAACAAAAACGACCCTATTTAAGGGATTTTTATTGGCAACTCTTCAATAGACCTCACAGATTTTATTTGATCGAGTGAAAAAACAATCTTTTGACAATCAAAAACCAAAATTAGAAATTGTTCAAACCTACACACCTACTACTTACTACACACCTACTACTTACTACACTTACTACTTATAAAATTCAACCTTATGTAAAGTTCTTTCATAAAAATCAAGAATACCCATGGGGCATTATTTCCCAAAGGAGTTATTTGACCAAGGAGTAGATTTTTTTCAAAACTATATTATTTCCTGCATATTATTATTGCACACATTTTGCACATAATATCTGTGCTAACGTTTATGCAAAAACTAACTTTGTTGTGCAATTGTGCGAAAATTAGTATGTGCGCAATTAGTAGGAATAAGATAAACGGATTTTATTCTAAACTCTATGTAAAGTTCTAATGTTATTATTACAGTTATGACAGTTTGCATTTGAATAATATCATCTTGTAAACGTTTATAATTTAGGATTACCAATTCACCTATTGCCGATGTTTTTATTATTTGGGCAAATTGTGAAGATGGACAAATCAGGGGATTTATTTTAGAAAAGGTAGGTATTATTTAGGTGAGAGTGTAGCACGAACATATGTGTAAGTATATGGGTTATATTTGCTACCATTTTGAAATTTGGTACCAGCATGTGTGGCAAAATGTTGGAAGGATTTGCAAAAAAGTTTTTAATTTTGTCTACTCGGTGAGATTCGGGCAAAAAAAGGTTCAAATTGGTATTTCGCTCCAATTGACCGAAAAGGCATGGTTCATTTTGAAATTTGATATCAGCATTCTATTATTACATTCTATCCATACTATGCTGGCCAATTTTTCTGGCCAATTTTGCGTACTCTGGAGAAGAAGAAGGTTTTCAAATGTGGAGAAAATTTCACCACTTCCAAGTAAAAGTTAACCCAGTGACAAATTCTGCAAAACGGGCCCATTAAAACTCTGTAAATTATAACGTGTTAATAACGGCAACGCAATGTTATTGTAAGGCTGTTATGTTATTTTATGTTAATTTAGAATTAGCGTAACTTAACATAAAAATATTTAAAAAAAAAAAAACTATCTTTGATGTTATGTATCAGTGTAATGTTATGCGTAACCATTTACGAACAGCTCTTTTGAAAACTGGTAGCTGTATTATTTATTTACAACATTACTGAAGCCCTTTTATTTTATATAAAACTTTAAACATCTCCTAACACATCTGTGCAAATTGTATTTCAACAAATTTTGCTCTTCGCTACACATTTTTTGTTTAGCTTATCAAAATATTCCAAAAAGCTTTTGCATACAGACTATAGTAGAGTCATACATGTTTCTTTCTTTTTATAATTTAGTAAGCCTTGTAATTTGTATAGAAACCTCCTTTGCTTTGTACTTATATTTAGATCCGTCAGTTGTACCGTCAGTTGTACTTAGATCCGTCAGTTGTATGGATGTACTGCATAATGAACGAGTGTGATGAGTGTTGTATGTTTCTGTAGCGCATTTTTGAAACATTTTTCACTGTGTACAGGGCATCCTTGATGCATTCACACCAGCAAAAAGTGTATTATGAGCTGTACACGGTGAAATCGCGCGTTATGTGGCCAATTGACGTAGACACAGTTGCCTACTTGCTTACTTACCTACTTATTTATGGCTATGGGGATGGGTGAGGGAAAACTTGTGGTACCAAAACAAACAAATAAACAACATGCATCGAAATTCAAGGTAGACCCAAAACGACCTGGATATCCACAATGAAAAAACAGTTAGAAGATCTAAATGACTAATGAACATGTTATATCCACTTAGTTTATTACTACTAAGAGTACCCTCAATACAAATTAGTAATATAATGACAATGCACGATTCAACAGTTCAATAGAGAAAGAATTCTTTAATAAAAGTATAAATTGTTTTAATGAATATGTAATCTTTTATTTCATTATTCTTTATTTATTTTTAATTTTAATAACAGATGATGACAACCACCTTTACTTTACAATTATTTTATTACTGCTAATAGATACCATGTTTTCATTCATATGTTAAAGTAATTATTACGTTTAATATACTTATCTTTAATAGTCCTACTGAACATAACATCACAATAACATCTTTTAAACTAAGTTATATTATTTAGTGTATATCATAATGCTATGATGTATCGAATTCATATCCAGGAAAATAATAATAAATTTCATAAAGCTTTAAATAAATTATATTATTATTTAGTTTATGGCTTTTGAGCATTACTTCAGGCTATGATATAAAATTTCACTGCTCTCCTTCGTAGTGATCTAATGTAATTATGTCTTGATAATGGTGTTCCAATGGTTTATTTGACCTGAAACTTTATCAGCTTAATAAGGACACGAATAAGGACTTAAAATCCTAATGCCATGTAAAAAATTTGTGTTTATCTTTGATATGAAATTGTACTACTCTCATCCATAGTGACTTGACATAATTTTACCGTGATATGGTGACATGAAATCATAAGGTCATATAAAATTTGGGTGTATCCTGGATATGAAATTTTACAACTCTCCTCCACAGTGACCTGACGTAATTTTTACCTTGAGGTGTTTCAATTGTTTATTTGAACTGAAACTTTAGCATCTTAATAAATACATTATTTCAAATACTGATATATAATGTGTGTAGGCAAATCATATTTATGTGCTTAGGTTTAACTTTCACTTGGTTTGGTTGACTACTTTTAATACCGTACCTTTGATTTCCTACTCTTGCATTTGCTTGTGCTGCTAATACTTGCTTAAAAAATAAAATGTGACTCTGCATGTGTACAACCCTTGTTAAACTAGTGGTAAATATAGATTCAAACATTTTTTCAAAATCGAATGTTATACGTTACAAATCGAATGTTTTAATGGCCAATTCTTTTTTTAACCAGCCTTTAACAAATCGCGTTAAAAGTGTTATGTCCTTGACACTGTGAATGTAACCAGGAAGTTTCTAACACATTGCACTGCAGGGATGTTGTTGTTTTTCAAGCACTGCAGGGGTTTTCTTGTTTTTAGGAAATGAAAGGTTTAACTGCTCCAAAGATTGAGGGAAAATTTTCATTACGTGCATCTATAACTGGTTCGATTTTCATGGATGATGTTATTGTACCAGAAGAAAACCTATTACCAAATGTATCCGGATTAAAAGTAATTAGTAAATCATTTACTAGTTTCTTCTACTGTAGTCAACTAATAGGACTGGATTTGAAACTTAAGCTATACCCAATGAAGAAATTGCAATAAAGGTTATAAACTGAGACCACCTAGAGCAACAATTTTATTTATTAAAATGCATTTTTTCTTCAAATGAAATTATAGATAACTTAAGTTACATTTGGAATTGGAACATGAAACTTTGTCCAATTATGGTGATGGAAATCATTTGAACAAGTTTTGTCACATGACCATTCTGCTTTCCCCGATTTCCCTGATTTTATGTATTTTGTGTTTTTATTTAGGTTTTTGGGGTAGTTGGCCATATTTCTGTTCGAATTTTATAATACCCATAAAGTATTATAAGAATTAACTAAATCAATTAGCTTGCAAAATCTGAAAACAAAAACAGAAAGATTTTATCTAGAACATTTTCAATTGCATTTTATATACTCAAACTTCAGTAAAAATGTTATTTAGGGCCCTTTTGGATGTTTGACAAATGCAAGATATGGAATAGCATGGGGTACACTTGGTGCGGCAGAGTACTGTTTACATCAAGCTCGGGATTATACATTACAAAGGTATGACACTCAAATTAATTCGTTTATGAGAAAGTCATTTGTTGATGGATTGTCTTTTAGTTCATCGTTGCTTTGTTTATAGAATACAGTTTGGTAAACCATTGGCACAAAATCAGCTGATCCAAAAGAAGTTAGCTGATATACTTACTGAGGTAATAATATTAATTTAGTTATGTCTTGCAGTAACAGGAACCTTTCAGTTAAGTGTTGTGTGCATTTCATTGGAAAATGCCTTATTGTGTGTGTCTGTGTGTGTTGTTGTAAAGCCAAATAATCAGAATTTTTCCACTTAAGCAGACCAATATGATATTTTCCATTGGTGCTATAATCACAAATGTTTGAAATCTTCTGTAGAAATGTGAAGTATTTTTTACCCCTCCCCTGCTGGTAATTTATCCAATTACCCTTTTACCCCAGCATAACACCTGGTGTTTGTGGTCTCTTGCAAAGCAGATGTTAGTCTAGGCTTCTTAACAACATTTATTCTTGTAATATTAACCAAGCTTGTGGGATGATAAGGTTGATAACAGGAATATCTCATATCTCAATATGTCAGTCATATCTTCATCTATAAGCTTGATCTACAAGGCTAGTGTCTTAATAAAAATAGAAAAATAGAAATGTTTGATTGCTGACCAGCTTAGATATGGCTTTATCTACAAGTCTATTGCATTGAAGGAGAACTAACGACAAGAAATTACATACACTGTTTTGTAGATGAAAACAGTCCATTGTAGTCAAACATACACAAAATAAAAATATATTTGCATATTTTTAATAAAATAGCCTTAAAAGGGGGCTTTAATTGCCCTGTTCTTGTCAAAGTTTATCACACACCACGGTTTCTTAAGGACAAATGTTTACAATTATATTCTTGTGACGTCATTTTGCGAGCTGTTCATAATTCAATCATGTAGGGTCAGAATCCAATATGAACTTGAATTTCGAAGAAGTTAAAAATAAATTGGCCCAAAACGGTGCTGGATCAATTCCCATAGGGATTCCTACTTCTTGTTTAAACACGAGATTACCTACAGTAAAATAACATTTTCTAATAAGAAATTAATTAATACCATAACATAGGTGTATTCTCTATTTTAATTTTGCATGTTGCTATGATGTATAATGTGTATATGCAATTCATAGTCACTGTGGAAGAGTGATTTTTGAGCGTTGCTTCAGGCTATAATATGAAATTTCACTACTCTCCTTCACAGTGGTTTGACATACTTTTACAAATTCCTAGTACCATGAAAATTTGGGTGTTTATCATTGATGTGAAATTTCACCGGACATAATTTTACCTTTAAAAAGTTATTTTAATTGTTTATTTGACCTGAAACTCTGCCATCTTATTTAAAACATATAATCAAACACTACATAATGTGTGTATGTAAACCATATTTATGTGCTTAGGTTTAATTTGCACTTGGTAAGCTGAAGGTTTGAGAAAATTAAATTTCTTTAAAAAAACAAGAAAGATCTTAAATATTTTTCAATGCAAAATTTTTGATGCTACAGAGATTTATTTGATTGTCAGTGTCTGTGATGGTTTTGATCATGTTTGGGTTCATTTAATATATCCATTTTGGGTTGGGTTTTTTTAAAGCAATAAAAATGTATTCTCATAATTAAAATTAATAACAAGGCAGAAATATAAAAGTCTAAAAACCTAAAAAATATACAACGTTAAAAAACAAAAGATGAACAAGAGGGAACCCTTGCATATCTTGGTTAAATTATTTACAATAATCCATTTTAGTTGCAAAA
Source organism: Neoturris breviconis (assembly GCA_032360805.1). Classification (NCBI taxonomy): domain Eukaryota; kingdom Metazoa; phylum Cnidaria; class Hydrozoa; order Anthoathecata; family Pandeidae; genus Neoturris; species Neoturris breviconis. The sequence goes on along the minus strand of JAULBZ010001122.1, from coordinate 9,389 downwards.
AAGTTCCTTCCCTCATTGCATGCTTTATTCTCAGAGATTTTGCAGAGATTTTTTAAAAAATGTGCTCGTAATGTGCAAGAAAGTAAAAATATCTTCTATCAAAGTATGGCAGTACTAAACATTCAACATTATTGTCATTGAACAAATGCACATAATTAACAAGAGGGATCTCACTATCACCTTTTTTAATGATCTCAATGATCACTACTGACGGCAAATCAATGATACAGTATTTACACCTCAAAAGACGATGACATTAGAGGGACTTCCTACTACCTAAAGAACCTTTTTGCACACCTTTATTTTTATGGCTTATCAAAAACACACAAACCCCACAACCCTTTGCACCCCATAGTTTCAGGATGGGACAGTGCAACGGACAACCTTAACCTCTCTTGCTACATTACTCACTTCATCCAACTACTTCTAGAAAAACTCCTATCAGATAATGCCATACTAGTGACAGCAGATGTCAAATCACTTAACACTAATATTACTCACGATGAAGGCGTTGAAGCTACCATACAAGCTAACATACAATCCTACTGACAATGTACTACGAATTATCATGGATACTATACTCAAACACAACTCATTTCAAATTCTTGACAAATTTTTCTACAAATTATGGGCCCATCCATTGGGGCATGTTTTGCACCACCATTTGCCAGCCTCTTCATGGGCTGCAGAGAATCTCACTTCTTACACGTATTTCACACATTCAATTCTGGAAAAGGTTTATAGATTTTATAGACATTTTTTCATATTTTTTTGTGCACCGAACGAATTACAATCACTAATGAACCCAATGAACAAAGACCACCTCACAATTAAATACATATTCACTCACTCGACTTCATCCATTCCATTTCTGGACTTGGTATTATACGTTGACCACAACTGCCAGCTCATCACGCTTATATATAAGAGACCCACTGACTGCAACTGCTTACTCCCATTTAACTCGTCACCACTACATTACAATATGATCTCCTCTGACTATAACGACCTACAAAACGACTTATACAATTTAACTCAGACTCTCCTTTTGGAAATATCCACTTTCCATCATCAACAAGAACATTGCAAGAGCACTCCCTAACATCACGAACATCTGGCCCAGACCACCTTTCAAAGCATTTGCTAGAGACTAATCGCTCAAGGCATCCTTGTGCATATCACTCAACACAAACCAGACCACTTGATTTATGATACTAATTTCAAGTACAACACTCATCTCAAACCAGACCACATTTATTTATGACATTACTAGTACTTACACAAGTCCACACGTACATGAGGTCATGGGTTCAAATGATGGCCAGTCTCTGCTGTGTGTGTTAGTATTTTTGGAATATTTTCTGCCTTACTAGCTGAGATTATTCTGTGATATCTCTCCTCTGCAGGTGTGTTGTTGGATTTTTGAGTATAACTTTAGGCTCCTCAACCACAAGTCATGCTTGGAGATCACTCCTCTGCAGTGATCATATACTCTTATTTTGGCAGTTAGTTTGTTGGCAGGGTGAGAGTTTATTAATCTCTGTGCAGCACTTTTTGAGCATGATTCCAAGCTCCCAGCTTTGAGCCATGCTTGGAAATCGCTTCTCTGCAGTGGTCATTTGCTCTCACTTTCACCATTGGTGGTTTAGCAGAGGTTAGGGTGGGAGTTAATTACCGCTGTGGAGTTTTCCTTTCCTTTTTAAACATGTCTTTTAGCTCTCAGCTATTAGCCATGCTTGCCACATCACTTCTCCACAGTGATGGTTGGCTCCTGTTTTGACCAATGGTTGGTTTGCAGGGGTCAGGATAGGAGTCAATGATCGCTGTCGTCTTCCATTTTTAACCATGGCATTGTACTTTTGAGCCTACAGCCAGGCTCTTAGTTCATTCGTCCGTGGGGATCATTTTCTCAGTTACACCTGTTTTTCACCTGTTTGTGTGTGCCCTTTTATACACATGTGAGCATGTACCAGCTTGTGGGGTGGGCGCGGATAATCATTGTGGACGGTTGGTTTTTGAGCATGGATTCAGGCCAGTGGGCTTGAGACTTTGCTCAGGGATCATTCCTCTGCGGTTACTTTTTGTTCTAATTTCGAGCGTTGCGCACACATCCATATGCCTCTAGCAGTTGGGAGTCATCACTGTGGTGGTGTGTTTATTGAGCACAACTTTGGCTTTCGAGCCTGTTGCAGGGCTCTTACATCTCTCCTTTGTATTCATCATTCACTCCGAATTTGATTAATTTATCATTCTGTAGCTTCTATTAGTGCCACTTTCAAATCTCCCTCCTCAACTCTCATAGCAACATATCAACTACAACTACATTACTGGATACTTTTTGGCACACTGATCTCAGTTTTTTTCTCTTATTTGTCTCATCACTTTTACTTACTTATATGCAAGATTTTTTATGTGGAGATTTTCGATTAGGGGGGAGTAACCATTAGCTGAAGTTTTTATTTAGGGGGGGGGGGGGGGTTATTTTGTTTAATAATATTGAAAAAATATATATTTTAGGGGGAGGGGGAATTTTTTGTATGTAGAGGGAGTTTACCATAAGGGGGGTGTGATTTTTGAGTTTTAGGTGGGGGGTGACCGATATAGGGGAGTTCAATTTTTTAGGGAGGATCAGAGGGGTGTTGCACACTATGTTAGAATAGGAAGGTGTACCCTTAAATTTTTTGTTGATTTTCTCTCCCTAAACTGTAATAGAGACTGATTTATTTCTCATAAAGAATACTTCAATCCATGTGTATTTCAAAAGTATGACATAATGTTAATCTAGTGATTATTCACATAAAAAAGATCAGATGGTATTTATGATTCTTTAATTAGATATACACTTTTTGCACTGCAGTTTTATTTCCATTTTTGCATTAATAGTAAACAGAGTAGAATTACAACCTTAATTCAATCAGCACAAATAGGAAATTATTTTCAAACCATGCTTAGGTATATGACTGATGATTTACTTTTTCATGAAAAATCTTTCTTTTACTAAGGGACCGTCTCAAAGATCAATGATCTTGCAATGTTTATTTTTTAATAATTTACTCTCTGCAAGGCATCAAGGCAACTACTTGGCAGAGAGCCACAAGCAAAGGACATGGTGGATGGTTTCTTTATTGTACCAAAGAAAGCAATGCAATTCAGTATAGATTCATTTTTGTTGAATTTTATCAAGTTTAGTTGAATTAACCAAAGAAGTTGGTTTTGGTATAACATTTTGAGATGGTCTCTAACGATGATGATAATGTGTATTATTCAAATACAAAAGAAAAATACACGAATTTGCGATAGTGTGTATGTATGCCCTGTATTTACTTTGTTCATATGTTATGTATGGTATATATAGTGTATAAATTAGAAATAGAAAACCATTTATAGCATATCCTGTGTACATAGCCTCTGTATATAGCACACATTCATGCACCTGTATACTATGCATACATACATCATATGATGCATATACCTGCTATATATACATCCCCACTACTTTGTCTGACGTTCAGTTCAGAAAGGCCTCTTGGTTCAACTACCTTTCAAATTATAATTTTATAATATCGTATTTATAGGTATCAATTGGTTTACAGTCATGTTTACAAGTTGGTCGATTAAAGGAACAAGGATTGTAAGTAAATCTGCATCTAGTTACAAGATTAATGAATAGTCTGTGCGGGCTAATGGATTTCTGCTGTCAGTCTGTGGAAATCATTTGTGTTGAACAAAAATAATTTGATTCACCCATTTTTCCCCTGTTCCTCTGTTTTGCCGTTTATTAATGTCGTACAGCTGCCTGTGTATGAGAGTGACTGGGTATCATCATAAGAAAGTAAAGTTGAAGTTTGGAAGTCTATAGCACTCTCCTCCACAAGTGCACAACAATGTGAAAACATTTGTGGTGGAGAGCCATATAAAATTTTAAACAACTCTCCTCTACAGCATACGGTAATTGAAACATCTGTGATGGAGAGTCGCATACACGTTCAGCAAAAGGTTTCTATAATTCCCATACAATCCCTTGGTTTGCACTGTGTGTGCTGTGAAAGACGAATGTGAATTGTTATGACCATTTCTATATTTTTTTTGCATATAAGGATATGAAGAATGTCTGCAAAAGATAATTTAATAGTCTTATCACATAAATATTACAAAATGAAGAGGAACACAAATCACAAAGATAATTAAACATCCTCTCGCCATTCTTCTTGTACTTAAATATGATTTAAATAGGATTTCAGATATTTTGAGGAACGCAGCTTGATTTGCGGTCTGTGATACGTGCAAATATAATATTTCTTCGACCTTGCTTTAAGTCCCTCTTTACTTTGCATCACGTTTGTTTTGATCGATGGCCATCTGTTATCTGTCATAGCCGGGGATTGAATTGTTGCTTGATCGCATGATTTATTTTTCTTGTAGATAGGTACAAACTTTATCGACTTTAGATGACATTGGCTATATTATATATATATAGTAGACCGTTAGTAGAGGTTTTATTATGGTCTTATGTGAGTATGTAAGTTGACGAAAAACAAATTTCTGGATGCAGTACTCTGTACAAAGAAAGAAGATTTGAAATAAAAATTCACAACCTCCGAACAAATCTTCTAGAATCTCGTTCGTATCTTGTCTTGTCAGGACAAATTGAGCATGGTTACAGAAGTAGCACGGTATGTTAACATACACAAAGTTCTTATTCAATGTATGGCCAGATTTCAATGATCTATTCTGAACATACGCAATTTTCAATTTTGTTCGTGCGAAGCCAAGTCAATCGCATGTAGTTACTTTGTGTTATTAAATCTGTTGATGTTTTCACTCCCTATCTGAACCAAGATATTTTTAACTTGCTACAAAAATAAATTACTCTTATTTCAGATCGTTATACATAATATATTCTTGATGTTTATATTGCACTAGTCATATTATTTGAATATAATTCTAGTACTAGTAGAATGTTTGACTTCTTGGTAATTGTAGCATGCAAAATTTAGTGATATTATTTCCAAAACTAGAGAAACAGTTGAATGCATACATAGTTGTCCCGACCAGATTGAAAATAGCAAGAGTTTGAATAAAACATGTGCTCACTAAGATAAAATCATTGGAAGATATTATGCTTATTAACAGATCTTATGTTTAATAAACTTTAATCAGTACAGTATATGATGTGTGCTTTATAACATTATTTATTTAGAAAATCAAAATATAGCCGATGAATGTTTAAATTCAACAACCATACATAAACAACTAAATAGATTTTATTAGACATCCTAAAAATGGTAACCTATTTGTTATGGATCTTTCCATATGAGTCTTGCTTCTCTCTTGGTCTGCAAAACATAAGCAAAATATTAAACGAAACAGATTTGTCGGTTTATTATGGCGTCATGAGTATTCATTTAAACATTGTGCATTCGATGTAGTCCTAAACTAGTACAGTGTACTATTGAGTGAGAACACCGTTATTATAATCCAGTGTTTACGCTGGCACCGCCTTCCGTATCATCTAATTTTATTTCTATGGTGTACACTTGATATAATTTTGTTAAGTTTAGAATGTGTCCTGTTGAAAACTTGTTACCAGGAATTCTGATCAGCAAAAAGAATGTCTACTTAGGCACATTTTACATTAAGTGGGTTTATTTGTAAAAAAATGTTTTAATTATATGTAATGGAATTAATTCAAATAAAAGAAATTGTTTTTAAGCTTCCATGTAATTCCCAAAATACCAAATACGCTGGATGATAGAAACAAAATATATTAAGTGTAATGTCAGCCCTACTAAAGTTATAGCAAACTACTATGAATTTTGTGTGATTAAATAACATAATATTGACAATAATAAACTGATTGGATAATAATGCAATACTAGTACCAAGAATTATATATGATTGGATTAAAATTTCTTAGAACTAACTTTGATGCAAAAAATTGGAAAATACCAAAAGCAACCACATGCAGGTATTACCCTAAACAGAGATCATTTTACCACGGTCAACCTTTTTAAAGTTAAAACAAAAGCCCAAATTTCATTCTGAAATTTGGAAAAATCATTACATTTGGTACAAAAAGCCAACATGTGCACGTATTACCCTAATCAGAGATCAATTTATCATGGTCGACCTTTTTACAGTTCAAATTTGCCTTGCTCACTTTTTTTGCTTTTTGGAAGGTTTTTAAGTTGTGAAAATAGAACAAGAACAAGAAATAACATCACAAGAACTTCTTCGTCCGAGTGATTTGAACCTAATTTGCGGACCAGATATATACTATTAATTGAAATAACAGACCCTCGGCCCAGCTTTTTAAAGTATCGGCCGAGGTTTTCAATGAATTTACAAAATCTTGGCCGAGGATTTCAATGCTCGATCGAAGTTCTTAAAGCTCGGCCTTAGATTTTTATTATGATACCTGGCAGAATGTCTAAATCAGCCATGGTAGTATGGCACCAACTGCGAAAGTTCCTCTCAAAATAGTTCATTAGGGGGCTAACAGTAATACCTGCAGATGTTCAAGACGAACGTCATTTTTGTTGCTTTTTTTAACAAACAAATTTTATCAGAACTCTGACTTACTAATTGAGACATGATTTTTACAGGAAATCTTTTAGCTAAAGCTATCAACTAAAAGACTTGCGAAATAAAAATATCAGAAAAACATTTGATGTTTTGTACATTTGTATGGGTGAAGCCATCTTAAAGGAATATTCCTGGACAGACTCTTATAGATTCATGTCTGCTATTTGAACTTTTGTAATTTGAGAGTTTGATTTGTAGAGCTTTACCTGTATATTACATTTTAGACTGGCACCAGAGATGGTTTCATTAATCAAACGTAATTCTTGTGGAAAAGCTCTTGATGCAGCACGATTAGCTCGTGATATGCTCGGAGGTATATATTTTAAGTTGTTTACTTTGTTTTGCAGCTATTTCATCACGTTTTCTGATCGTTCATATTTTTCTCAAGTTGATATCTATATACAGCATTGGACTGTGAAATAAATGCAAATAAGTTATATGAAGGAGAGTTTATTGTTGACACTTATTTATCTAGGTAATGGGGTATCTGATGAGTATCACGTGATCAGACATTGCATGAACTTAGAAGCAGTGAATACATATGAAGGTATTTTTTTAGTCAGATATAAAAACACACAAGTCGACCAATCAGTGACCTACGAAGGACCTACGAATTGAAAGAGATTAAACAAACAAACTACTCTATGACCAAATGGATGGGTTATTACTATCACTTTATGACGTTGACAGCAATGGCAGCCTATTTTTCTTAAAACTATGTTCCAGAAGTGCTACCATTTTGAAATTTGAGACAACGTTTTAAGAAGACTCACAGAAAGTCTTCGATTTTGTCCACTCAGGATCGAGTATTGGGCAAAAAGGGTCCGAATTGCATTTTTGGTTTGAAATGTGGTATATTCATTCTAGGCAATATAACGAGACCACTGACCAATTTCTTCCTATTTTGTCGACTCTTGATTGAGTATCGGCGAAAAAGGATTTTTTTCACAAGTGCAGATTTCGAAAATTAGATTTCTACGCAAGGAGTTTACCATATTTACCCAAATATACGCAAACCATAAGGGGTGCAGTCACCCGAATATTGCACCTAAATCATAAAGAAGTGACATAGGATAAATCTTTAAAATATACACCAATATACACCATTAGCTCATGGACATTTTTGTGAATACCAAAAAGCATACCATCTTAAAGGAATTTTGTTAATGTATGTGAAGCGACGCTTTTGTTAGTTTGATTGATAGAGCTTAATGTATGTGAAGCGACGCTTTTGTTAGCTTAATTGATAGAGCTTAATGTATGTGAAGCGACACTTTTGTTAGCTTAATTGATAGAGCTTAATATATGTGAAGCGACGCTTTTGTTAGCTTAATTGATAGAGCTTAATATATGTGAAGCGACGCTATTGTTAGCTTAATTGATAGAGCTTAATGTATGTGAAACGACGCTTTTGTTAGCTTGTTAACTTAATTGATAGAGCTCAAATTCTCTCAAAAGATGACCTGTTGAGATTACAAGAAGACATTAATTTTATTTTTTTATTTTTTTGAGATCATGATCTAAATTTATTGTGCTCAGATAAAATACATACTGTAAAAATGATAAAAATAGAAACAAAAATTTGTCATTAAAAAATAAATAGATAAATAAATGATTGAATTAAATAAAAAGAAAAGTAGCAAACTATTGAGACACAAGTGAAGCTCAGACTCTTAAGAAGTAAGACATTAAATCACGCGAAGAATGGTCTATGATTTGGAACCTCAATTTCCACCCCGATAAATGTCACGTCTTGACTTTGGGAAAATTTCACAACATCCGTTATATACACCGTTACAACATATATAACAAAGAATTGGAACACGTGTTTGAAGAGAAAGATCTCGGGGTTACTCTGAATTCCTTCGTCAACCGGAAATAACCTTATTTATTTTATATTGTAAACAAAGATATCCAGTCAGGACCGTATTTCATCTACTTTGTCAAATTACCTGAAACAATACAAAGCTCATATATACCCTAATACCACGTTTATAGGCGCACCACAGACAAAGGCAGATGCGCTTATAACCACGATTTTAAGCTTACAGAAGCGCGTATGTAAACTAATTGTTTTTAGAATAAAATTAATAGAATAGAATAGAATAGAATTAAAAAAATGGAATAGATGAAATGTTCAAAATAACAGCGAGCTTGATTCTTCTAACTTCGCATATATCATTAAATTATTCCGCTTAGAAGAAACGCAAAATTTATACGAACGGATTCATAAACAGAGGAGGAGAGGAGACAGATCTTGAAATTGATTGGCTTTTTCTGAAAGTATTAACCAATCGACTTCAAGATCGTCGACATTATTTTTCAATAGACATTTAATATTTTAGGAATGCTTTTTTTTGTCATCATATTTTGTTTACATTTACGATGCGGTTACGATAGGCTTTATCGAATCAAAATAGGGAATCGTTCATCCCGTTTACTTCAATTTGTCAAAAGTAATCAACGGTCAGAGAACGGGATCTCTTATGGGCCAAATATTTAGGTTGACTATTGAAGTGTCTCAACCGAAAAGCCATAAAAAATCGAATAAAAAACTTCGAAAAAAAAAAGTAAAAAAAAAAGAAAATGTAAAAAAAGCTTCACAGGCTTTATCAAATCAAAACAGGGAATCGTTCATCCCGTTTACATCAATGTGTCAAAAGTAATCAACGGTCAGAGAACGGGATCTCTTATTGACCAAATATTTTGGTTGACTATTGAAGTGTTTCAACCGAAAAGCCATAAAAAATCGAATAAAAAACTTCGAAAAAAAAAAGTAAAAAAAAAAGAAAATGTAAAAAAAG
>JAULBZ010001121.1:0-24071 GCA_032360805.1 Neoturris breviconis | reverse complement strand
TAATCACACGAAGATGAAGTATTCATAGGAAAGGGAGAGTTGATAATCACACGAAGATGAAGTATTCATAGGAAAGGGAGAGTTGGTAATCACACGAAGATGAAGTATTCATAGGAAAGGGAGAGTTGGTAATCACACGTAGATGAAGTATTCATAGGAAAGGGAGAGTTGGTAATCACACGTAAATGAAGTATTCATAGGAAAGGGAGAGTTGGTAATCATACGAAGATGAAGTATTCATAGGAAAGGAAGAGTTGGCAATCACACGAATATGAAGTATGAAAGGGATGTTGAAACGAAAATCATTGTGAGCAAGTAAAACAGATAAGCATAGAATAACTTTTATTTTTATTATTGTAGTTGCTTTACCTATTCTCCAACACACAATGTATTAGCAGCATTACAATGACGTATTGACGTTGATTTTATATAACTCGCCACAACTGACACCACAACTTGCCACAAGTAACTCGCCTAAGAGACTCTTCTTAAAAGTATTTTAATTAAACTAAAATTATTAAACTTATTTTCAGGCTAACAACTATCAACTACCATACCATAACTATAATAGTTTATATATGAGCGTGTCTTTATCCCTTTCTCTAATATATATGTACCGTGAACGTGTACACGCAATCGTATCCCTTTCTGAGATCTATTATTTACACAGTTGTTTCAAGAAACATGAAGTAGCGAACTTAGAGCAAATATGTTGTTTAAATTTCTCACCATACGATTCAATTCTTAGTTTATCACTTTCAATAATTTATGTTTTATCAACGATGTTTGATTTTACGTCATAAAAGACGAAGAACTAACTTTGACTTTATAGAGTAACTCTGTATCGTAACAACGGATTTGTAAAAACAATACAATCATGATTCAGTAACGTACATACCTGTGTCACCTCTTCAACTGATGTGCTGCCTTGCTACAAGACTAATATTATCACTTGTATGTAAAACTATAATACTGTTACTAACACGAGAAGCCGATAACAGTTTTTTTTCAAGTCTAACTTTTAATACGTACGTTAATTTCTCTCACGAAGATGTGATAAAATATAATTATATTAACTCCATCAGAATAAACTTTTTTGTTATCATTCTATAAGAAGTTAAGATTGACAAATATAAAAATTGTTAATAATAACAGACTAATCTTAAAAACTAATAGTAATAGTTCATTCTACTAATAATAGTAGAATGAACCCGCTTTCGGAAATATGATCGGATTATCTGATAGAACCGGTTTTACTGCAATTATAACACGACTCTTCCTTAGAAGTACCAGGAAGTTGTTGCAAGCATAATAATGATGTAATAAATAACATTACATCATCATATCAATCTTGTTTCCAGGCTCTTATATTTTTGCTTTAATAAATAACCTAACAATAACTCTAACCCTTACCCAATTGGAACCGTTATTAGGAATAGTCAATAAACACTAGTATTATTAGGGCTAATCAGTATACCCCAGTATTAGGGCTAATCAGTCAACCCTAGTATTAGGGCTAACCAATAAATCCTAGTATTAGGGCTAACCAATAAATCCTAGTATTAGGACTAATCAGTAAACCCTAGTATTAGGTCTAACCAATAAATCCTAGTACTAGGACCAATCAGTATACTCTACAATTGTGCAGGACACACATTGATAACAGAAATGTTATTTTTGAAGTGTAAATCCTGTAAAGATATTCGACAAATAAATAAAAAATAAAAGGGCTAGTCAGTATACCATAGTATTAGGGCTAGTAGGTTATCTTGCCATCCTTATCCCTGATCAAAGATAGATAGTTTCACTCTTGCGGCCACACCTCCTCTTAATGTAAATAGTTGTTGTTTACTTGTGGATACATTATTTACGGCATTTTATTTAAGGTACCCTTTACATGGACCCCTAAATGAGTTTCACCCTAAACGATCTTGCATTTGATTATTTTCTTCGTTTGAAGAAACCAATCAAATGCAAGATCGTTCAGGGTGAAACTCATTTACGAGTACATGTAAAGACTGCCTGAAACATGTATAGAATATAATTACATAAATATATAAAAGATAATTACGTCATATAGTAACTTAAGTTAAACTATCAACGTTAATTACTTATGAGAAACGAAACAGTGATTATATTAAGCATTAGAGACTAATTGAATGGTAATTATCTCACGGCTTTTTTAAAATTAAACCTTTCAAAACTATCATTACATCATAAGTAACCAATTGCGAGAGATTTATGCTTGCGGAAAGACAATTTCCCCTAACTATTAGCGCTTCTATGATAAGGAGCAGAATAAGTCTAGTTAACCCTATTAACACTAAGCTTTTTAGGCGCTCCTTAACACTAGGGGGCGGAAACGTTAGCCAAACATTCCTCAAATGTAAAGCTCCTAACTACTGTGTTTCAGAGGTTCCCCCACTGAATACCTCAACCCCGGGTGACATAACTTTTTAGGTTTGAAATACATGCTATAGATACACTATAAATCTTATAACAATGGTAAAAATAATACAGAGAAGAAGTCTCATGATGGTATTTAAACAAATTGTGGCTAACAGTTTGATACAACTTTACAAACTACTTCAAAAATATAAAACAACATCTCTCGGGAATAGGTTAACGAAAGAAGAACCATTAAAATAATAATGAATCTGCCCGCCTTCCCAGTTCGCATAATCAATAGCATATAAATTTGATATAAAGCATTCAGTGCTTTGTGGTAATTAGGTTGCTATTTTGTTGATTTGTATAGCGACGTCGTCTCAACCAAAGTAATATCCTTATGGAGATCCGCTTTTAGGGCTAGTTCCATCCCTCGTACTCATTTCCTGTTGATGTAAGCAGTTTATTTATTTGTGGGTTTTATATATATTTTAATTAAAGCATCTATAATCAAATAAACAAAGCATGACATGTAAATCCAGTCACATTTTATGAATTCATACACTCAAACTATTACCGTAAATATTGCCTCTCCATCGAATTAGCCCCCACCTTCAAATGTAATTTTGTCAAATAAGCCCCCTCCTTGATAAGGTGTTGAGGAAATTCACCGTCCACCGTTCCGCCGTCCACCATGCCACTGTTTGCGCCCACCGTCCACCCTCTGATAACAACCGTCTGAAGTAATATTTTGCAGATCAGATTTTGTTTAAAAAAATAAAAATATATATTCTGCAGACCAACAAAAAAAATGCTAATCTTTCTTCCTGGTTACATGGTCATAACTATGGTATGGTTATGGTATGGCCTATAGGATTATGGCATGTACTAGGTTTATATAGGTTTAGCATGGTTTGGTTTGGATTTGTGCTTATAGGGTTACGGTATGCTTATGGTTTTAGTTATAGCTTAGGTTTTATTTGTTGATGGCATGGAGCATGGTTACAGAGTATGGTATAGTTTTAGGTTTACGACACGATTTATGGCATGGTTTGGTTTAGTTTTATGACATGGCTACGATACTTTGTTATCTGGAAGCTTGTGACACACTGATATATTTGAAGGTATAATGAAATTTCTGAAAGTTGTACTTCCCGTTGTTGGTTTATCTTCATAAATGGTAACTTGACAGCTTGTGACTCAATATTAGCAGCCATATGATGACTAAAAAAACATTTTACTATTCAGTTAGACAAAAAACAACAAGATTTAATAGTACTCTTCCAGGTCTTATATACGGTTGTTGAAAATCTGTACACTTGTTGAAAGTCTGTTCGCAAATTCGAATTCGAAAAAAGTAACACTCCTTTTTTATATCTCTTATTTTATTATATATTTTTTATTATTTGCGATGGAGGGTGAATTTCTATCCATTGTATTGGAATCATAGTCACAAGAATGTGACTATTGAATCATTAAATCCCGCCTCCGTGAGGAAAGAGATTTCTTGAAACGGTCGCGTTCAGTGAACTTTTGTGATTTCCCACAGGCGTTATATATCCCGTTATAATGTTTAACAAAGGGTGGCATTTTTCTGGCTCCCTGTTTCCAAACTTTTTCGATGCTCAAATATCGGAATATTTCCAGAAAGCAAGAGTAAGGTTTTAATCCACCCGTGCTTTCCGATTTGCATATTTTCGAGACAAATCGGGGAAACAAAACGTCAAAATGGCGTCCAAAAATGCCAAATGAAAACAAAAGTTGCTGGAGGAGACATACGAGACATCTATCTGGGTATATGGAAGGACAAGACAAGGAAATAATGATCTGATGAAAGGTAAAACATACGATTTTCATTTATTTATCTGTTTAAGATACTACTTACTAACAACCGCATGTTGTAAATTCATGCAGTGCACCTGCTTAGAGCTTGCTTGACTCAATCACCGTGACCATCAAAAAGTTTTAACCTCAACCCAAACCCCTGTGTACCTCTAGTTAGCTACTTTATAGCAAGATAGCTATACCTTATAAGTTTAAGCTAGATAGACATAGCTGCTGTCATTGTTGATGCTCTGTATATATTGTTTCGCAAAACGTTATGATGTTTCTAAAAAGGGTTGTGATGTTTCAAAAAAGGGTTACAATGTGTTCTGGAATGGTGGGTGCTTTTTTCTCTACTAAGAATATAGCTATTTTACAAGTAATGTTCAGTAGTTTCTTTTACTTCTGCCAACATCAAATGATCGCAGACATACAGTTTTTCTCTGCCTATTTGACTGCTTGGGTCTACCGCTCGGTAAATAAGATCAAACCTTGACTGCCAGACACAGAATATACTGCTGGATATTAATTAGACACATTGATTTTAACAACTTAACCTTACTTCAAAGTAAATTGGTATATATGCTAATTATTAGGCGTTCATTCTGGGAGAAGTACTTTTTCATCAGCGGTGCTTATTTCAAATTTTCAGGATGTGCGATCGAACTCGATATGCGATATGGAGCTTCGATATATGATATGGAGCTTCGATGCGCGATATCGAATATAAAATATTTCTAATTACTTCTTTTTATTTTAGAAATTTGATGGCACAAATAAGCCACCTAATAGTAGCCATTAGCTAAAATTACCTAAATTGTTCATAACTTTTTTAATATAAGTGATATCATGATCAAACTTTCTGACTTTTTCGAACATTCAATTAGGAAAAAGTATTCCCAAAATATTTTTAACAATAATTTGTTCATCTTCGGCACTCCGATGCTTTCCAAATAATGGTAGACCAAACAAAATAGACGAATAATTTTTTATTTTCTTTAATACGTCATATGACATACTGTTGGATTCGAAATTTTACGCTGAATCTGTTTCTGATGTTTATTTTACATAACAAGTTACTTGTGACAATTTTTTGTATCAAAGCAGTATACTCATGCAAAATGTGAATTCCATCCCAAGATAAGCTATGACGTCATAAGTATGGAACAATAGGTGAAAATATGGTGAAAATTTGAAAGAAAAATAGGTTTGAGACAAAGTGAAATTCGAGCAAAAATATGTAATTTCAACTAAGACGGAAAGCCTCAAAATCAGATTAGCAAGTCAAACAGCGCAAAAATTCGAATTTGTTCCAAAGAGTCTGGGTACTAGACTGCTGGAAACAATAAAATTTGTCGAGTTTGTTTTTTAAGTCTACTCGATAAATCTCTTGGGGATTCTCGAGGTTTTTTTAATTAGTTACGTTTTACTTGTGGTGTATATTGCTTGTTAAAAGTCGTAATTTATCTCGTATTTTGAGAGATTGTAGGCTAAATTTTTGCAAATTGCGCCTTCAAAAACTTCGTACTTTGCGAAATTAATTTTTGCGGATCAGGTGACTGAGCATAATTTTGCGGAATTAATTTTTCCAAATCGCCGAATTCATCGTAATTTTGCAAAAGTTATTTTTGCGAATGAGGGCCAAAATCGCAAAAATAAATTCGGCAATAATTTCTTCCGTAAAAATTTCTTCCGCAAACATTTTCTTCTCTTAAGGTAATGCACGATGCTATGCTATGGTCATGTTTATTCAGAAAAAGTGTCTATTCAGACTACGGTATTTCTTCTTGTGCATTGTTCAAACCATATAATATCAGTATCAGTGTTCTAAAGATTAGACATCATATATTTTATCCTTTTTGATCAGAATGTATTGTTTGCAACATATAAAAGGTATTTAATTTTGCGGGTACAAAGATTTTCAACCTCCGAAATTTTCGAGCTTCGCGGATTTTCGAGAATCGAGAGAATAATGACATTTCACGGGTATATATTAAACTTCAAAATATCGAAAAGAAAGTACAGCTTATAAATAACGTAGAATAACTATAGTTCTTATTTTAATCATCCTCTTAATCACTATAAAATTGCTGTCAGTGTCACCTTCTTCTCTCCATTCATTTTCACTGAAGGTCTATATGTCTTTTATTTCACCCCCACCCCCGCTCTTCTAATGTAGAAATGACGCCAATCAACTTAAGACACGGAAACCATTGTTTTTTTAAGGAAAGAAATTTGAATTTCGCGGGTATTAAATTTGGCGAATCGATAAAATTATGATATTTCGCAAGAATTAAATTTTGTTGCTTTTGCTTTTGTGCCTTTTAATTTAACAATTTTTTGGTCCGATCAAAATGTGATCATTGGAATCAGATATAACCTCATCTTGTATACATATGTCGTGGGAATATTCAATATGTGGAACCATGGATGTGATGATGTTACTTGAGTCTCATCGGTGCTTCCTACTTATAATGTTAATAAATTTGTCCTTTGAATTAACGGTATGTCAGTTATAGCATTTTCTGGGCGGAAAGTAATTAAATTGTTCCATTTTAGGGTAGACATTAATTTGTTTTATTTTGCATATTTTGTTTCACCCATTTACAGCTCATGTAGTAAATTTTTCGATTTCGTATTCATCCAGATGAGTTTTCTGGTGACTCTATGCAGTAGGGTTTTCTTTCAATTGTACATAATGTTGATTGCTTATCCTCACAATTACTAGATATGTTTCAGTAAGAAATGTATAAGGAACTCGGTCATCTGACCATGAGAGACAAGGCATTCAGCTTTTGTATTTTTTGTTCGATCTCTTCCCTCTACTTTAGGAAAAGAGGGATTTTCAAGCCGATTCGGCTTCTTGTTGGTATTAATTTTTGCAGGTACTTTCTTTCAACGAATTTTGTATGAAGACAAACCAACAACGTCACTATGACGTCATTATATGGCTGCCATTATGCTTTCAAATTTATCTGGGTGCCACTTGCTGTCAAGCGACTAAGTATTATAACCATGCCAAAAGCTTATACCTTACCACGTCATAGACATAAATCATGAAACCTATATACCATACCATTAAATCTATAAACCTAAATCCTGAAATAAACCTTATAACAATAACCACAACCATATACCATAAACCTAAGTCATAATCAGTAAGAAAAATTAGCAAAAAAAAAATCAAAATCAAAATCAATATATCTATATTTTTTTGGTCTGCAAAATAGAAATTTTTATTTTAAAAAAAATATCTTGTCTGTAAAATATTACCTCAGACGGTTGTCTTCAGATGGTGGGCATAAACGGTGGCACGGTAGACGGTGGAACAGTGGATTTTCCCAACACCCCTTGATAAGGGAGTTATAAGGGAGTCATGTAGATTTTACTCAAATAGATACGAGCTAATTACATTATGTTATTACTGTACTGTATTTAAATTCGTAATTTGACATTTTTTCTGTTTTCTTAAATTTTCTCGGTGAGAATGACCGCGTTTCCCCTGATCTTTGTAGTGGCGATGTAGTTTCCTCTAAAAATCAGCTCCATGTTTCACTTTTGCTTGCCGCTCGGTTTTAATAGTTGAAATAAGCCCGTTCCCTTCCTCGAATAAACCCCACCCCTAAAAGTCGTTTTGTCAAATAAACCCACGGGCGCTAATTCGAATATTTACGGTAGTTGCATGGGCGCTAATTCGAATATTTACAGTAGGTACACGGGCGCTAATTCGAATATTTACGGCAGCTACACTCAATTACAGCATATAAGAAACCTGAGATATTCAGAAATACAGTAGAACTTGTTGCAATACAATAACTTCCTTTTTGCGCAGGGCACTTATGTAAATGGTAAAAAAATAAGAACATGGCTGGGATAATGAGAGAAAAAACAATTCTCAAAAATTCGAATTACATACCAGATGTAACTGTTTTTAATTCCCCTCTTGAAAAACATCAATTATTCCTGTAGCTAATCCTAACGATAACAAAATGGTAATAAATGAAAACTTTGATTTGTTGTATTAGCCAGTTACAACTGTTGCACAGTGTATATTATATATCTGGTTGTTATTGGTTACAACTGTATATATTTTACAGGAATTATGCTCAAGATGATAGTAATCATGTTCAAATACCAAACAAACGACATACGAAACAATATTATTGAGCTTTAGTAAACAATTGACATTAGTGATCTAACAACATTCAGATCCAACAGACCAAACAATTACTAACGTAATAGATATTATTGAGCTTTAATTAATAACATTCAGATTCAGCAGACCGAACAATTCTATTCAAAGCGTATTAGGCAATAATCCGAAAGAAGAACAAAAATTGGGTTTATAAATAGGTAGATTGAGAAAGATAGGCAGTCTGAAGTCGGAAGAATAATAGAAAGAACAGGAATGTCAGGCTCACTAAAAGCAAAGGAAAAGAAAAGATTATTGAAAGAATTTATATTTTAGATGTTTATAGAGAAAATATAGTTGTGTTATACATAAGAATTGAGTGAGAATTCTTAAACTCGGGTGTAGCATCTTCTTTCTGGTTGTCGCTTCGGCGTTTAGAACAGTAAAGATGGGTCCTACAACATTTTGAGGGCTCAACCGGGATTCGCAAAGTTTGTCTGGATAGTTTCTGTCTAGTAGAAGGGCAAACTTGCGTCTCATTATATACTTTTTATGCTGTGTTTTTACAGATACAAATACAGATAGTTCATAATAGAACAAGGACGCTTATTATTATGATTATTAGCGTTAAGAGTTCATACGTTCAAAAGTTTGATAAGTTTTGGATTATTACTGTCAGTGAAAAAAGAGAGTGAGCAAACTTACGTAGCATTTGCATACATGCATAATGTTTATAAACACGTCCATTTTATTCGAGATCTTCTTGCAGATGATAACTCAAAAAATTGGATTTGAAAAACATCAATTATTCGTGTAGCTAATCCTAACCATCACAAAATGGTAATAAATGAAAACTTTGATCTGTTGTATTAGTCAGTTACAACCACAAGAAACAAGTAGAATGTAAAAAACAAGAAGAACAACGAAGTAAGGAAACGAAGTGAAGAAGAGTAAGAAACAACGAAAATTATTATAAAATATTAAAGAAAATAAATTAAGAAATTAAAGAGCAGGTGCCAGCTCAACCTCGTACCCAGGGTTTATTGAATTTGGGTACGAGGTTGGGAGCCAGCTGATTGGATTTGCGTTCTTTTTTTTTAATTGTTTTTTTTCCGTCGAAAAGGTAGCATGATTTTAAGCAATGGCTAAAAAAGGCGATACAGTGGCAAAATCAACCGCAGGATCAGTACCATGTTTTACCGAATAGAAAAAAATGAGAGGTTCTATCAGACTTATACCGACTTTAACCAACGACTCTGCACTAGCGAAATAATTTCCAAGTATGTATAATTGATACCTTGTGGTGTAAGACACTTGTCTCTGGCACGCATATTTTTCTTAATATCATCCGATAAAATCTAGATTTTCTGCTGTTTTAAGCAACCATGATCTATTTTCAGAAAGAGTTTTTTACATGTTATTACAAATTGGTAAATATCTCAAATAATAAATAATATTTTTAAAACGTGAATAAATTATGTATCCAATGACGTATAACATGTTGTGTTGATTGTTTGCAAGATATATACCTAGACAACACAATAGAAATAGTTATAGGATATATGAGAAGACGACCATCTTGTTTTGCTTTTGTCTTCATACCTTTTTCTCGCTACTTATCACCTGCAAAAAATACCTGGTCAGTACGGACAGAAAAATACGACACCGGTGCAAAAATAGCGCCGCGTGTCTTTTTTTCTTTTTAGGCTCTGTGGACGCCATTTTATTGGGAATTGATAAAAAATAATTGGAAACGGTAGATTATGATGTGCCGTATCCGAGACTGGTATGCGCTGTTTTAATATCCACGTCGTTAGGCCTGTTAAAATCGCTTTTGGTTTTTTGACGGGAAAACGCAAAAGGCATGCAGAGCGCATACTATATTCCTATTCTACAACGTACATGTACACATGTACACGTACAACGTACATGCTTTTTTTGCTAATTGCGGAAGGTTATGTCCGGCTTTCCGTAAATCAAACTTTCTGTAAATCAAACTTCTGTTGTTGTTGTTAGGTCGTAGCCGTAAATACATAATCCGTAAACGGTCGGGAGTATAATTTGCTTAATGGTCGTAAGTATCATAGATGGTCTTTACCTTTTGGTCATTTGTAGCTCCTCGTCTAGATGAAGATATCACATAGGATGAGATGTTGACGATACATCAGTTGACAATTGTAATGAGAACGTAAAATTAGGCCAGTTTAAGGTTTTTTAGCCTACCAAACAAATTTACCGCGGCGGCGACCCTCTTTTCTTATTAGACCATGTTCCTAAAGTGCTACCATTTTAAAATTTGGTGTCAGTTTTTGAGGTGCTATTTCGTATTTTTTAACTGTAGCTATATTAGTTTTTACCCATGTAAAATAAAGAAATAATAATAATAATTAGAAGAAGAAGAAGCACTGGAGAATAGAACAATGTAACAGAAGAATATATTTTCTTTATAATAATATATATAATAATAATATCTTTTTATAAGATCTCTCTCTGTCGAATTGTGTATTGTAATTATATTTTATAATCACATTGGGACTTTTTGTAATGTTATTAAAATCAACTTATACTCATGGTGTATGTAATTATGTTTCATGGCCCAAGTAAGTAGCATTGAAGGAGCTGCGTACCGTTTCGAATCGTTTCAGTTTAGCCTGATCCACAGGATCTTAATAGTCTGTGGAAGAGGCTATTTCGAGTAATTTACTGACCAGAGTTATTTGTTACATCGATGATTGTTCAAATAGATATTATGCATAATTTAGTTCTGTATCATTCATTAAATTATATTTGAACTGATTTGAGTAGTTTAATATCTTGCTTACATATAAATGATGCTAAATTACCATCACGTGCACCAAAGTTCTTATTGCATCAGCCATGTATATTTTTGTGGAACAGAAAGTGCTCTATATGTTATGAACAACCAATATATGTAAGTGTGTTAGAACCCATTATTGCCTGTATCTATATCTCGGAAACTTTTATGCTACTAATATACTGGGTCGGTGTAATATACATAGAATATTCATCAAATATACTTCGATATACTTCAAGTTCATTCAAGAAGATTCTAGCCATAAGTACATCAAAAAAGAAATTTCGTGTTTCTCTGAAAGTTATATTAATCCTGTTTCATGAACTACTCTTGTACCTTTCCCTACAAATTTGTTGTTTATCATCCTGTTTCTTGAACTACTCTTCTACCTTTCTCTACAAATTTGTTGTTTACCATCCTGTTTCTTGAACTACTCTTCTACCTTTCCCTGACAATTTGCTACTTTATGTTATCATCAGCTCGCCTGTTTCGATTTAATGTGGGTGACGCGAAAATCAAGAAGTCAAAGATCGGTGCGCAGCCGCTTTAATATCTATTTAAAAATTAAAGAAGTCCTAAAATCAAAATGGAGAATTCAATTCCTTAGCACTTTTCATTGATTTATTTTAATTCTTCAAATATTGAAGCTAACCCAAAATACAAAATGGATGCCAATAAAGATTCATGATCAATATTCGAAAATTAAAATGTCAAAAAAATTCTAAGCATTCATTTCTCCTCTTATCATTTGGGTGAATGTGGTCAAAACCTCATAGAATTCAAATTCTCAACTTTTGAAAAAATCCATTTATCGGAGATACTCGGTCTCGGATTGACGAAAGCAAAAAATATTTAACCATCGATCTCGTAATATTGCCTAGAATGCCAAAACCAAATTTAAGGACAGTACCACGCCTTTTTGGTTCATTGGACCGAAAATGCAGTTTGGTCTCTTTTTGCCCAAAACTCGAGACCAAGTGTACAAAATCAAACATTTTTGGCGAGCCACGAATTCTGATACCAAATTTCAACATGCTAGCACATTGGAAACATGGACTATTAAGAAAATCGAGCCGCCGCCGCCGCAAAGTGATATAGCCCATCCAAACTGATCATACTCATTGCAAAGGTAAAAAGTATGGGAATATAAATAAAATGAAAGTGTCAAATGTTTGACTAAACAAGATGGTTGCCACACAGTGAACATAGAAAAAAACACAATTAAAATACATAAACACATATCTCCACCAGCCTTCATTCTTCTTGAATGAAACTTTCAGGACAAGTTACTAACATTCATATAGATTTTTACAAGTTGATATTTCAAAAATAAATATCAAAAGTGATTTAAAGTTGTAAGCATTTGTTAAAAGGTTGTTGTTAATTCTTTTCTAGAAAAGTTTTAGACATTTATAAGAATATCACTCAAATTACTAAACACACTAGGAACATCTGGGAGATGGGAAACATAGAATAGTTATTTCAGAATAACTAAAGACCTAAGAAAACCATCGCAACGTGACGAGTCAAAGTTTTTGAAACTTAACTCTTTGCACTCGAAAAGTTGCCCTGGGAGCGAGGTTGGTATGTGAGCAGTTTATTGGTTCAATAAGTGAGGGAATCATTCCACGTATATCGGAAATATGCAGAATGATTGTTGGTACATCAGTTTGACAAATATAACATGGTAATAAATCTTCATATAAGATAACGTACAAATTTATAAAATTCAAAATATGAAACAAAATATATTTACAAAAATATTCCCAGCAAGTACGCCCAGCAAGTACGCCCAGCAGGTACGCCCAACAAGTACGGATCATTGTTGAAAGAACGACTATAATGACGACGTCAATTTGACGTTGATCCGAGGTTGTGCATCTATTGAGTATTTGTCGTAGTAGAAAATTTCCAACGCATCTACAATAAAGCCATCCCAACACAAGTTCTATTTTCTAGCATTGGTACTCCCTTCCTTACGATGTAGTCAGGTGATTTTAAACTAACGTAGATGACGTCATTGTGTTCTTCTGCATTCTCATCTAGTCCACCTACTACAAATATTTCATCGCTTTCACTAGTTGCGTTGAATCCTAAACTACCATTCATACCGAGTTTGAGTCGAATCTTTGTCTTGATTACTAGCCACATATTTAAGTCTGGGTTATACTTTTCGATAGAACTCATCAGGCCCATCGAGTTTTTACCGCCAAATGCATATATACGTTCCTTGCAAGTTACAACTGCGTGTTTCATGCGAGACTTATTCATACCAGTAATTTCAAACCATTTACCTGAAGATGGTTCATAATACTCGCAGTGTTCAACTTCTGATATACCACAGTAACCCCCTAAAAAACAATATATACAACAGTAACCCCCTGAAAAACAATATATACAACAGTAACCCCCTGAAAAACAATATATACCACAGTAACCCCATGAAAATAATATATACCAAAGTAAATCCCAGAAAACAATAAATACCACAGTAACCCCCTGAAAAATAATATGACAACAACCTTCTAATCTTAAACTAAGATAGCACATCAGCATGACTGTTACCATTAGTTACGATATATTAACAGTAAATCTTTTGTTCATTTTCATAAATCGGAATGGAAAAATTAATTCATGGACAAGAATATCAGGAGGCCACGAGAGAGATAAACAACAACTGTAAACAACTGTGAAAATCCCTTGAAATAACCACTATAACTAACATAAGAAGATAGTAGCGTACGGGTTATGACAAAACCACTCACCGAATCACCATCTACAATCTCTCAAATAAAATATGAGACCAGTTAAAAAATTTAACAAGCAATATAAGCCACAAGTAAAACAACATAATGACCTCGGGAATACCCAAGAGACTTAGAACTTAGGATCTTCGGTCTTTTTGCAAACTTGACAAATTGTGTTGTTTCTGTAGCCTAGTACCCAGTCTCTTGGAACAAATTATGTGCTGTTTGACTTGCTAATCAGATTTCGAAGCTTTCTGTCTTAGTCGAAATTCCATATTTTTGCATAAATTTGACAAGTTATGTTATGCATAAAAATATATTAAACATGACTATATGAAGTCACCAAGTTCGTGTGATCCATATAAAGCTTTACTGAAATGAAAACATCATTAGGCACTCTATTAAAACCATCACTATATATAACCATATAACTATGTGTGACTACTGTTAATGCTATTGATTTACTGCTGTAAGATTAGTGTAGATGTCAGAGCCTATTATTAAGTTACTCCATGTAGTTAAGGACGTTTCTGAAAGATTTTTATGGAGAAAATATTAAGTTTAATATACGAATTTCCGTGCTTACAAATTTTGCACAGAGTAAAAAATAATTAATCAAATCAAACAAACCCGAAAATATGACGTCATTTTTGGCATTACGTCAGTTTTAGCTAAAAAACTACGGTTAAATCATGGGAATCTTCCTTTATCTATATATATTTTTTAAGTAACCCTTGTAGCAATGAGCTATATAGTTTTTTATGATTTTTTTTCTTCAAATGTTTTGTAAACTTTCCCCAAAATACACACATTTGGGCAAGGGGTAAACCTAAAAAAATCGAATATAATATATAATTTAATTTCCTATTGAATGGTGCAAATATCTTTTTACAGTGTTTGCTATTATTCCCTAAATGACCAAATTTGGGCATGGAGCTTTTCATAAGAAGGTCGACAAGTGTGTATATGGAATATATGCCAAGATGTTCCTTGTATAATGAACTATTATATAAAGGTTTTCATGACTCCAGCATATGTGGTTCGTGATATCTCCTCATACTGCTTGCACACGAGGACACAATACCGTTTCAATAATAGAGTTAATTGCAGTATTAAGGTAAGCTTTCTAAGTCTAACAAAACTTCAGTTCTTAAAGGAGGTACTATGGAAAATATTTTTTCCGGTATTATAGAGGTCATGACTGTAATTCATGCCTTGAGTGGAAGTATGATTCTCAAATTGTATATATGACG
The DNA here is from genome assembly GCA_032360805.1 of Neoturris breviconis. Taxonomy (NCBI): domain Eukaryota; kingdom Metazoa; phylum Cnidaria; class Hydrozoa; order Anthoathecata; family Pandeidae; genus Neoturris; species Neoturris breviconis. Next base: position 8,912 of record JAULBZ010001121.1, on the reverse strand, counting down.
TCATTTTGAATATATTTGTATAAATAGTTAAATCATTCAGTCAAAAAGAACAACTCTGAGAACTTATGCTGTCCTGAGCGAAAACAAGAGTTTCCCCACTTTGTGGATGACGTCATATCCTGAGCAAATACAAGAGTTTCTCACTTTGTGGATGACGTCATCCCACGTAAAAGAAATAATTATTTTTCTGTTGCATAATTACCATCTGTTAACGCGTTTTGTGTATATGAATTCTGACGTCAGTGTATGAAATTAGTTGCAGAAGAAAACAGACCAAGTGCGATCTGGACGAATCGAGCTTGGTCTGTGGAAGAGGCTATGACGACCTTACAAGAAATATTTCTGTAAGGTCGTCTCACAGACATACTTCCGTTGAGCGGAACTGTTGTTTTCTATCATAAGGAACAAACCTAGAAAGTTACACATATAAGGAACTACGAATTTCGTGACGACATAGGGAGCTATTTTGGTAATATCAAACAACGAAGGTCTTACACAGGGGAAAGGTGCTTTTAAACATTATACAACGTCATTTAGGACTAAAGAAAAATGACCAGTGATATTTAATAAAGTATCCTTGTAAAAATATTTTCGTGCAATCTTGTATTTGATTGGTTTATTCATACAAAGAAACCAATCAATCACAAGGATTTATGACAGGATCCATGAGAAAAGATCTAACCTATTGCATATATTCTTCCAAGTAACTCAGTAACAGCAAAATAACTTCGTGGTAGTCTCATCTGTGGCAGTAAACTCCATGAGTTTGATAAAGGATCATATTGTTCTGCTGATTTGATTGAATCTTTCCCATTAGAACCACCAAATGCGTATAACCAACCATCAACTACTGATACACTTAATGCTCCTAGGTATAGAAGAACATGAATAAATATAACCCGACGTGCATGCAAGCATCCAACACGAAACCGACGACTTTTAAACGTCTTGATTTACCCTAACATCACCTGGTATGTCAGCATGGTACATTTTCAAAAAGGGGTACAAACTCCTACAACTTTTTACTTTGATAATTCTCTAACACCCGAAAAAATGTTTAAAAGTCAGAAGGCGTATTCGCTTTGAAATTGATTCACGTGACCTTTTTTTATCGATGAGATGCCGCGCTACACGGAGTCGAAACTGATGCTGATTAAAGAGATACCGTGTTTACTGTAATAAGCGCCCGGGTATTTATAAAGATTTTAGGGGGACGCTTATTTAAAGAGGCGCTTAAAAGAGGGGTGGTCAACCAAGCTGAAACGATTTTATAGATTCTTGCTATTTTTGATGTATAAAATAATCATAAAAAGTTGTGTGTATTTTTCTTCTAACTTTTTCTACTAACTACAAATCTTGCTATTAACAGAAACTTTAGGAAACTTAGACAGTTCTAATAAGCGCCACCTCTCAAGAAGGGCGACGCTTTTTACAGGGGACGCTTATATATTTTTTAAGATTTTAAAGGGGCGTTTATTAGAGGAGACGCTTTGAAGAGAGATGGCGCTTAATGGAGGATTTACCTTACATATTGTTGCAAGTTATCACATCTAATAAAGATATTTTTGGTTTCACCAATACTAATAACTCTATTTTATCCATAGTTAAGCAAAGGATAAGTTACAGTTAAGAAATGGTTGAGAAGGTACTTCTAATGTTCACCTCTACAATTCTTTAGACTTGCAACAGGACTCCACATTTCAGTTGTAGGATCATATTTTTCACATGTAATCAGGTCCATTTGATCACTAATTCCACCAATAGCGTACAAGGTACCATCCAGAACAGCTGCTGAAACATGCTTACGAGGCATTAACATTGGTGATACAGGACTCCATTTGCAAGATATAAAGTCATAATATTCTGCAGAACTTCTAGCTTTTCCTTTAACTGAAATTCGAAAATAAATAAATAAACAAACAAATAAACAAAAACATTCTAAATAAATATAGCAACTATTCGGACATAACGTTTAATCAACGTCAAAAATGAAATCATGTTGATGTGGAAACGTCAAAAAGAACATCATTTGGATGTGGAGACGTCAAAAAGAACATCATTTGGATTTGGAGACGTCAAAAAGGACCTCACATCACAAAGGACATCATTTTGATGTGAAGACGTTAAAAAGGATATCATGCTATTGTGAAGACGTCAAAAAGGACACCATGTTGATGCGGAGGACATCATGTTGATGGGGAACGTAAGTAGAGTTGTACATGAAAGCACAACAGATGTAGATTGGTTTTTGTAAAGACGAACATTTTTATTTACTTTTTTATTTTGTAAATAGGGTGTTTGGTTTCATTTGTCAACAGATAATATCACAAGAAGATAACTCCCCACAGAAGATATGTTCCACCCGCAGATAAATATCAAGAAACGGACTATCGTTCCTTTTTATATATATTGCTTTGCTTTGCAGTATTTAATGACATTTGGTTGAAAAATATCATATTAAGAATTACTATTAATTGTATTCACGAACAGTAGGAATCGTTTTTCTGAAAAAAAAACTACTAGTTTTGTGCATCATGAATTTTGGATCCCTATTTCTAAGAAATCTCCGCACTTTTTGGCCGCGAGGAGAGTCTGAGGAACAGACTAGTAACCAAAGTTATTCTTAAAATGATTTTAGAAAAAGCCGTTTGACAGTTCAATATAAACCATCTAAGCTCCATTTAAGAGCTATTTCAAACTCAAAACAGAAAAATGAAAATTAATGGTATTTATAAAAAAATAACTTTTATATGGACTGTATCTTTTTATATGTGGTATTTCTTGTTATAAGACGCTGGCAACTGAACAGAGGACGCTATTTTGGGATTGTTATTTACGTTCATAATAATCGAGACACAAACACGTTTATTTAAACGTTTCATATTCATGAATGCATCTAATAACGTCTCATGTCTAATAACATGTGATTCGCTATTGTGTCGTCCATGGTGGGACATAAAATTGACCCAAAAATAATAAGGTAATAGTTACCCCAAATAAAGAACCAATGTTATGATGAACAGTACCAAGGCGTATTATATGGGTTTCTATAAAATATTTTCCTACCTTCACCTCCAAGGACAAATAGTGCACGATTAGATATTTGTCTTGGTATCGGATCACATCTACTTGTACCAGTCCTCTCAGGTAACAAGTGGTGGTCTAATGCTTTCAGAACAATATTACGACTTTCTATTTCTTGCATAATCAAGTTCTCATGTAGCACTCGATCAACCAGATATTTACGACTCATGAATGCAAATCGTACGTGTTTTATTAAAGTCGGCAAAAATTGTTCTCGATTTGAATTGTCGCCTTTTATCCAAGTCATTACTGCTTCATATACTTCAGCTTCTGAAGTGACGTTAATTTTGTCGTTACTTAAAACCGACTCCAGCTGCAACGGCGTCAAACTTAAGAAATTACTCCCTCTTACAAGTTGTCTAAAGTTAGTAGAAACATATAAAGTAGCCATACGGTGGAGTTCATCACAATTAATCATCTCTGCAATGGTGCAAATATCTACGCAATTATCTACATTTAGATTCTTACACAAAAAGTCAATACAACTTCTTTCGACGTCTTCAAAACACAACATGTTGGCTGCCGTCAGTAAGTTGAATACATTCTCAATTGTTACTTTGATTTCTGTCGTATATGCAAAATGAATTAAACTGTTTAATGAGCTTGAATCGATTCCTTTGATCTTCACAACAAGCTGTCCTCTTTCTGTCATGTTAGTATGAAACATGGCCGCAAAATACGGGCTAACTGCTGATAATACTAGCCTGTGTACTGCAAATCTTTGATCGTCATCGCATTGCAAGGTAATATCGCACAGTGATTGTTCTGATCGGAATTCATTCATTTTAAGTAAGATCTTCAAACCGATATTAGATCCAACTGTAGGAATTATAAAAGGTAGATCTGGGTTTCCCGCAGAAAGCCTTGGAAATCTTTGAATGATGGACATATCGTCTGTTGTGTGTATGAAAAAACTCATCTAAATATACCCATGAAATACTAACTTCGTTTATAAACTTCGCTACCAAACTCTTTTTCACTTCTCATTCGAATATTATCTAATGCTTTGCTCGGTTTTGATTTTCTAAACAAGAAATTCTTATATTACTGACAACAACTATAATTACCAATTTCAGTCCCAGGCCCTTCTTAAATCTTATTCTAAGAAGTTGCGAGATAAAGTCCTGGGTGAGAGTTGTTTGTTTTTGTAGTTCAAGTACGCTTAAAATGACACGGTATGTTTTTGAAACAATATTTTATAAGATGAACATAATTATCTAAATATTCTTCTAAAAATAAACTATAACATGAATTTATTACGATGAGAATAGCTTCAATGAATTAATGACGTACGAGCAAGTTATGCAACGACATTCTTATCACTTCCCCTTACAATGCCAAGGGACAGATCAAAATATTGTTTTATGTAACGTACGTTATTGATTACAGTATTGATTACATTGCTGATAATTAAGTTATTCCAGCAGCCTTAACATAAATTTACCCACGTGTGAAACATTTTACCATATTGAATTTCAGATAAGAAGTATTACGTCTTGCTTTTAGGTCAATATCTCATATGCTTATTCGGTTTCTCTGACTTACACCTTTGAAGCCCATTATATTAAATACTTTCGAACCAATCACGCTAAATTAATATGGTAAACAATAATCAAGACAATAATCGTATTAAAGTGATGATTAAACTTGTTTATTCAGCCAGCAAACAAACAAGAAACAATGTATCACACTTTACTATCATTTCTTATGGTTTAACGAGACAACGTAATGCTTAAATGCTATTCTTTACACAACCATCGTATGACCACTCCACAAAACATACTTGATCAATGATTATTACGTACCGTATAAACCACAAACGCTAAGAAAAAAAATACTTCCTTTTTATAAAGGAAAATATAAACAACAAAACAACCTTATTGTTGTCACATAAGTATCACGTGACCATGTAATTACAACACATCGTGGATGAACATCCATAAGTTTAAAACACTCTCCTCTCAAAATCTTCAACCTATTGTCAAACTTTAAAGTATATTTTTGTTGATGACATTTACAATATATTTTATGGTGATCTTTGTAAAGGCTGATGTTATGAGCAATGACATTTAAACGGACTTCCGCGATTGTTTTGTAATTATTATAACAGAAACAATCAAAACAAACACAAAACTTTCTAATTGTGTGTGTGATAATATTTTACTTCTCTGGTCATGTAAATGAATCAAAAGAATTTGAATAATGGGGTAAAAAGATAACATATCAAAGCTTGAATTAGAGAGGATTTATCTCTTATAATAACTGTTTTATGGCGATATATTCTATATCGGTATTTTATATGAATAAAAAGTAAACCCATATGCGTGGTTTGTTGATAGACTGTAACAGGGTTGGTCTACATCACCCATATGCGTGGTTTGTTGATGGACTGTAACAAGGTTGATCTACATCACCCATATGTGTGGTTTGTTGATGGACTGTAACAAGGTTGGTCTACATCAAAAGGACAACCACACTGGCGTATTTACAAAACGAGAAACAGGTCTCCATAACTCGCCAACATTGAACTCTTTCTTAATAGACACTGGCCTTAAACTTGATATCATTTCCAAATTAACTCGAACTATTCTTAACTTGAACCAAGGTGAATCTATCATAATCTCGATTTAACTTGAAATAATATTGTGAAATAACTCGAAATAATTTTGTTAACGACGTCATCGACTCGTCCGTAAAAAGGTTAAATTAACTTGTAAATGACCCTTTGACAATAGAGATAAGCGTAATAAATTTACAACTACTTTAAATAAACTTTTAAATGACCCTTTGACAATAGAGATAAGCGTAATCAATTTACAAGTACTTACATACAGGACATATGTCAGATATTTTTCATATATACGATGTTCGTTCGTTCGAACAAATCTTCTTATGATAATCGCTTGTGAAGTTATTGTACTATTTATACAAAACTAAATATGATCATCTTGTATCTATTCATGTTTTTAAATAATAAATATATATTTACAACATTTTTGCAATTTGTCAAAAGACGCATAAATTAAAAACCGCATAAGTTAGTCATTAATTATATATATGAATAGCCATTAGTTTTAGTAAAAGAAACAATTCACCTGAGATATTTATATTGAATAATGTCATGTCGTACTCCCTATAATCATCAATATGGAGGAGCAAACGATTATAACACAATTTAATAATCATGTCTGGAAGTCAAAACGACTTGTTTCGTCATGAGGTTTTCCCAACTTTTATCGCAGTTGTCTGCTTCGAAGTATTTCCAGGAGAACACTCGCCCTGCTTCAACCACACGGAAAATGCAGGCTAATTGAAAGAATGCCTTATCAAAGTTTTGGAATTAAATTGGTAATAGCCTACGTGAATAGACCTCGATGTATCTCGGCCTATGCATAAACGATATATTTTCAGTTCAAAAAAATCACCGGATTTTCAAGACTACATCGCATGCACACTGGTGTTCAAACGAATACCGACACAAAGGAAGAAATCGACAAAGCTGATTGGTTTAATTATTGCTAATTGTTCTGTGGACCGAGAGAAAAGCGAGACTCATAACGGAAAATATGATATTTGTGCATAGACCGATATCGTATCGTATATCGTAGGCTAATACGTTTTTAAGTGTTTTTTTTTTGCAATTATATGATATCCATTGTAATATACATGTTACAACCCAAGTAAGATTTTGAACCAAGTGCGCCATAAATCGTACTTGGGTTAAACCAACTACAAAAAACGTACTTGGTTCGGTTTTATAATGCCTTGCAGACTTTAACTCGCCAAATTCACCATTTTAATCTCTCCGTTTTCTCGTCTTCTCACTCCTCCATCTTCGTACTGCTTGAGCTCAAGGCGAAGAAGAAAAGAAAGGGAAATCGAAATAAATGGCAGTGGACAATGAAAATACAGAAGACGTTAGAGAACGCAAGTTGTTATTCGTTCAATGGCTGGACAATGCGAAAGGAAATTCAAAGTTGTTTAAAAAATCTGACCTAGAAGAGATAAAAAACTATTTGATTTTGTCCAGAGAAAATAGCAACAAAAAAATCCAAGTGCTATAGATTGTGTTTGTGTAAAAGCTAATGATGAAGATTCTGGCATCTCCGCCGTTGCAGTGAGTATAGTCAGATAGCTAGCCTGCTTAGGGGTAAATATTCCAAAACTTCCAATTTCATTCCTCTGAACTGTTTCATTGCGAGACTAAATACGCGCGAAATATCCGAAGATCGGTTATTCGCAAGATATTTCAAAATGGCTTATTCACGAAAATAAATACCACCGAAATGTAAAAAAAGAATTGCTCGCCAAAATTAGTACCGCTAAGGGGAATTCTATATTTGTTACTCTATTTATTAAAAATATTCTTAAGGTTCCCTAAAGGCGGATTTTCAAGGTGAATTCGTTCACGCGATTTCTAAACAAAGCCATTACTTTGGTTCAAAGTATCTTCACCTTGGCAGTGGAAGTCCGTAGGGCGCTCTTCATTTGTGGATTTGAATTAACTAGAGGACTTGGTTTATCGGGTTCGCGCTAGAAACCCGAATATTACAGCGAGTTTGATTCGAGTTAATATAACGTACTTGGTTCAATTTCTCCGTTTTTGACGCACTTGGTTCAAAACCTTACTTGGGTTGTAACATGCATATATATATAAAGTTAGAACGTTTCATTAGCATCACCGTATGCGTAACGATAAAAAAAACTTAAGAAACACTGCACCCCTAAACACTATTTAAATGCACCTTTCAAGAATAATCTTTTTATTGACGACAAGAAATTTTTATTGCTAAAATTTTATCTTCATTCTGCAAATAGCTAAGCTGTCATACAATTATTGTTCATAAAAACAGTCATCAAACCCTTTTTTCAAACACTTGCATTTTTAATAGAGGATTTTAAGTTTACATAACTGGACATTTTACAAATTTCGACGTACAATACACGCCACAAGTAAAACTAAAATGCGGAAAACCACCATCATGAAAAGTCCCTGGAGATTTATCTAAGAGATTTATCGAAGGATCTTAGGACCTTTTGCAAATTTGACGAATTCTGGATTGACGTACCCAGGCTTTTAAACAAATTTGAATTTTCGTGCTATTCGTTTTGCTAATCAAAATTTATCTCTAAGTTGAAATTTCTTTGTCCACAGTATTATTTTCCGGGATTGTATTTAAACTGGGGCTTTTAAAAGATATTCTTATGACATCTCGAGGACCACATATCCTTTGGGTTATAGATCATTCTTATATAAACAATTATACATAAACATACTTTTGCAATTGTCAGCATTTTTCTTATGACGTCATCAGTTCCGTAATGACCATTGTCATTTTGGGAGAAACTGATGGTTTTTTTCTCTCCAAATTTCTCTTATCAAGTAATGAATAATGTTTGGACTGTAAACACTTTGGATGTTAGGAGATCAATATGTACTTAATTTCTTCTATTTATCCCTTCCTGGAAAGCCTTAAAGCGTCAAAATGGTAAGAAATATTTGAAAACTGTATTAAAAGGTGTATTTGATTAGTATTAGTGTTTTGTAGTGTTTTTGTTGTCAATATCAACAATGTGGTTGGCATGCTTTCAAGATTTAGGATATTTTAAGCTGTTTGAATGAATTTTATATTTATAGATTATAATATGGTATATTATATTTATTTCATTACGTTGCCATCTACAAGCAATCACATAAATATTTGAGACAAGGCAAAATTCGAGCAAAAATTCAGAATTTTCAATCCGATTAAAAGCCTTAAATTTTCGGTAGCAAACCTAAAGACACAAAAAATTGAATATGTTCCAAGAGCCTGGGTACTAGGCTG